>JAKSZT010021197.1:3498882-3515821 GCA_026826555.1 Tolypeutes matacus | reverse complement strand
ACTGGGGCTGATTCCAAATTTTGGCAATGGTGAACAATGCCGCTATGAACATTGGTGTGCATATATCTGTTTGTGTCTTTGCTTTCAGTTCTTCTGGGTATATACCCAGCAGTGGAATTGCTGGATCATACGGAAGATCTATTGTTAGTTTTCTGAGGAACCGCCAAACTGTCCTCCACAGTGGCTGGACCATACCGCACTCCCACCAGTGGTGGATGAGGGTTTCTATTCCTCCACATCCTCTCAAACATTTAGTGTCTCCTGTTTTTTTAATAGCTGCCATTCTGATGGGTGTAAGATGGTATCTCATTGTAGTTTTGATTTGCATTTCCCTGATAGCAAGTGATGTTGAGCATTTTTTCATGTGCTTTTTACATGGAGAAGTATCTTTTCAGGTCACTTGACCATTTTTTAAATGAGTTGTTTGTCCTTTTATTTTCAAGTTGTAGGATTTCTATATATATGCAGGATATTAGGCTCTTATCAGATATATGGTTGCCGAAAATTTTTTCCGATTGGGTAGGCTGCGTTTTTATTTTCTTAATAACATCCTTTGAGATGCAGAAGTTTTTAATTTTGAGGAGATCACATTTATCTATTTTTTCTCTTGCTGTTCGTGCTTTGGCTGTGAAGTTCATGAAACCATTTCCTATTACAAGGTCCTGTAGATGTTTCCCTACATTATCTTCCAAGGTCTTTATGGTTTTGGCTCTTAATTTAGATCTTTGATCCATCTTGGGTTGATTTTTGTATAAGGTGTGAGATGGTATTCTTCTCTCATTCTTTTGGATATGGATATCCAGTTCTCCAAGCACCACTTGTTAAAGAGGCCATTCTCTCAACTAGTGGGTTTCATGGCCTTGTCAAATATCAGATGACTGTAGATGCGAGGATCTATATCAGAACTCTCAATTCGGTTCCATTGGTCAGTAGGTCTATCCTTGTGCCAATACCACACAGTTTTGATCACTGTAGCTTTGTAGTATGCTTTAAAGTCAGGTAATGTGATACCTCCAACTTCATTTTTCTTTTTCAATATATCATTGGCAATTCGGGGCTCTTGCCTCTCCAAATATATTTTGTGGTTAGTTTTTCCAGTTCCTTAAAAAATATAGTGTTCACTTTTATTGGGATTGCATTAAATCTGTAGATTAGTTTGGGTAGGATAGACATCTTGATGATGTTTAGCCTTCCTATCCATGATCAGGGAATACTTTTCCATTTATTTAAATCTTCTTTGATTTCCTTTAACAGTGTTGTGCAGTTTTCTGTATAGAAGTCCTTTACATCTTTAGTTAAATTTATTCCTAGGTATTTTATTATTTTGTTTACTATTGTAAATGGTATTTTTTCCTGATTTCCTCCTCAGTTTGCTCGTTATTGGTGTACTGAAATGCTACTGATTTTTGAGCGTTGATCTTATAGCCTGCAACATTACTGAACTCCTTTATAAGTTCTAGAAGCCTTGTTGTAGATTTCTCAGGGCTTTCTATGTATAGGATCATGTCATCTGCAAATAATGAAATTTTTACTTCTTTTCTAATCTGGATGCCTTTTATGTCCTTTTCTTGTCTCAGTGCTCGTGCAAGTACTCCTAAGACAATGTTAAATAGGAGTGGTGATAGTGGGCATCCTTGTCTTGTTCCCGATCCCAGAGGGAAGGCTTTTAGGATTTCACCATTAAAAATGATGTTAGCTTTGGGTTTTTCATGGATATCCTTAATCATTTTCCGAAAGTTACCATCTATTCCTATCTTTTGTAGTGTTTTTATGAGGAAAGAGTGCTGTATTTTTCGAATGCTTTTTCTGCATCTATAGAGATGATCATGTGATTTTTTTCTTTCAATCTGTTTATGTGGTGTATTACATTGATTGATTTCGTTATATTGAACCATCCTTGCATACCAGGGATGAAACCCACTTGGTCATGGTGTATAATCCTTTTGATATGTTGTTGAATGCGATTAGCAAGTATTTTGTTAAGGATTTTAGCATCTAGGTTCATTAGAGAAATTGGTCTGTAAATTTCCTTTCTTGTGGTATCTTTATTTGTTTTTGGTATTAGGGTAATGTTGGCATCATAGAATGAGTTAGGTAATATTCCTTCTACTTCTATTTTTTGGAAGAGCTTAAGTAGAATAGGTGTTAGCTCTTTCCGGAATGTTTGGTAGAATTCAGCTGTGAAGCCCTCTGGTCCAGGAGTCTTCTTAGTTGGGAGGTTTTTAATGACTGAGTCTATCTCTTTACTTGTAATTGGACTGTTGAGTTCATCTATTTCTTCTTTCATTAATGTCAGCTGTTTGTGGGTTTCTAGAAACTTGTCCATTTCCTCTAAATTGTCATTCTTGTTGGCATATAATTTTTCAAAGTATCCTCTTATGATACTCTTTATTTCTGTGGGGTCAGTAGTGATATCACCTTGCTCATTCCTTATTTTATGTATTTGCATCTGTTCTCTCTTTTTCTTTGTTAGTCTGGCTAAGGGTTTGTCAATTTTGTTGATATTCTCAAAGAACCAGCTTTTGGTTTTGTTTATTGTTTCCAGTGCTTTCTTATTCTCTATTACATTTAGTTCTGCTCTAATCTTTGTTATTTCCTGCTTTCTCCTTCCTTTAGGTTTAGTTTGTTGTTGTTTTTCCTTTTCCTCCAAGTGTGCAGTTAGGTCAATTTTAGCTCTGTCTTCTTTTTTTGTATATGAATTTATGACTATGAACTTCCCTCTCTGGACTGTTTTCGCTGCATTCCATAGGTTTTGATATGTTGTGTTGTCGTTTTCATTAGTTTCAAGGTAGTTATTGATTTCTTTTGAAATTTCCTCTTTGACCCACTGTTTGTCTAAGAGTGTGTTGTTTAACTTCCATATCCTTGTGCCTAGCCTGTTTCTGTGGCCGTTAGTGATTTCCAACTTCATTCCGTTGTGGACAGAGAAATTGCTTTTTATAATCTCAATCTTTCTGAATTCATTGAGTGTTGTTTTGTGGCCTAGCATGTGGTCTATTTTGGAGTATGTTCCATGTGCACTCGAGAAGAATGTGAATCCCGCTTTTTTGGGTGTAGTGTTCTGTATATGTCTATTATGTCCAAGTCTTCTAATATATTGTTGAGTGTCTTAGTTTCTTTATTGATTCTCTGCCCAGATGTTCTGTCTAATGATGATAGTGGTGTGTTGAAGTCCCCTGCTATAATTGTAGAGGAATTTATTTCTCCTCTTAGTTTTTCCAGAGTTTCCTGCACGTATTTTGAGGCACCTCGATTAGGTGCGTAAATGTTGATGATTGTTCTCTCTTCTTGAGAGATTACTCCTTTTACTAATATGTAGTGTCCATCTTTGTCTCTTACAATAGTTTTGCATTTAAAATCTATTTTGTCTGATATTAGAATAGCTACTTCCGCCCTTTTTTGGCTATTGTTAGCTTGTAAAATGGTTTTCCAGCCATTCACTTTCAGCCTCCTTGAATCCCTGGGTCGAAGGTGGGTTTCTTGTAGACAGCATATAGATGGATCATATTTTCTTATCCATTCTGCCAATCTGTGTCTTTTGATTGGTGAATTTAATCCATTAACATTCAGTGTTATTACTTGTAACGAATTTCTTACTTCAGTCATTTTTTCTTTGGGTTAATGTATGTCATATATATTTTTTTGTTTCTCTTTTTGAGTTTTCAGTTGTTTTTAAACTCTCCTCCAACTCTCTCTCCTTTGTTTTTTCCTTTCAACTTGTAGAGATTCCTTTAGTATTTCTTGAAGTGCTGGTTTCTTCTTGAACTACTCTCTTAATTTCTGTTTATCTGTGAATATTTTGAACTCTCCATCATTTTTGAATTTCAATTTTGCTGGCTAGATAATTCATGGCTGTAAGTTTTTTTCTTTTCGTGTTTTGACTGTGTCATACCACTGTTTTCTTGCCTCCATGGTTTCAGCTGAGAATTCAGCACTTTATCTTATTGTGCTTCTCTTATATGTAATGGTTCTCTTTTCTCTTGCTGCCTTGAGTATTTTCTCTTTGTCTTGAGCATTGGACAATTTGACAAGTATATGTCTTGGAGTTGGCCTTTTGGGATTTATACTATTTGGGGTACGCTGTGCTTCCTGGATCTGCACATCCATTTCTCTCAATAGAGTTGGGAATTTTTCAGCCATAATTTCCTTCAACACTCCTTCTGTTCCCTTTACCTTCTCTTGTCAATCTGGGATGCACCTAATGTTTATGTTTGTGCGTTTTGTATTATCGGTTAATTCCCTGAGACCATGCTGGATTTTTTCTATCTTTTTGTCTATCTTTTCTACAATCTCTTTGATTTCAACTGTATTGTCTTCCTTATCACTCATTCTTTCCTCTGCCTGTTCAAATCTGCTGCCATGTGAGTCCAGCATCTTTTTCATTTCTTGACTTGTGTTTTTGTTCGCCATCATATCCATTACCTTTTTAGGTATGTTAGCTATTTCTTCAGTATGTTCTTCCAGTGTCTTCTTTATATCCTTAATCTCTTCCTTCAGTTCTTTAAAATGGTCCATGACATTTGTTTGGATAGCTTTGATTAGTTGTTCAATGTTCTGCATTGCTTCCTGGTTTTTATTTTTTGCATTGGACTGGTCCATGTTTTCCAGTTTCTAAGAGTCATTTCTATTTTTTTGTTGCCCTCTGGTCATCATATTATCTTGATGGGTTTGTTCAGTTGATTAGCTTGTCTCTATGCTCTAGAATTTTATTTAGCTGTTGGTTCTGCGTGCGAGTTAAGTTTTCTCTTTGGCAGTTTTTCTTCTTATTTTATTTCCTTGCTTCTTTCTATGTTCCCTTGAAGGCAAAAGTTTAGGGCCAGAGAAATCAAAAGATGTAAGGAAGACAGAAGGATTATAGTAATAATGATAAAAGTTAGAAGAGGGGCAAAATGAGTCTTAATGAGATGAATATTTAACTTGTGTAGGGAGTGTAGAGTACTAGGAAAAAATATGGAGTTCCTACAATGGACTGGGAAAACAAATGGAGGAACATATATTTAGTGATTTAGAAGGCTAGAATTATGAGGAGGGAGAGAAATAGTAAAGAAAGTTCTGAAAGGAAAAAGTTAATCCTAATAAAAAAAAAAGAAGAAGAATAAAACAAAATAGATGGAATAGAAATTGACACCCTTAAATTGTGGGCCTATGAAAAAATGTTGTCTCTAAGAGCCACAACAGAAAACAGAAGGCAGAAAGATGCAGGAAGGATAAGCAATAGTTTGTAATACAGAATCAATAAATACTGCGAGTGGGGAATTAATGTAAAAGAAGCCCAGCAAAGAAGCGACAAGCTGGCAGCACCTATTTAAAAAAAAAAAAAAAAATAGAAGGAAAAAGGAAGCGGGGGAGAAAGAGGAAAGAATAACAAGAGACCAGAAAGAAACAGAGAGAAACCAAAGCTCCACACAGGCAAGCAGTCAAACAGAGCTAAGGGGGGTCAATGATTCCCCTAGGGTCCACGTGGATCCTTCCTGCCTACTTGTGTTTATCAATCAATTTCCCCACTGGGTTCTATATGCAGGTCCTGAAGCAGCTTTAAACTAAATTAAAAAGAATTTATTTTTCATTTGTTGAGGTGACTTCACTTTTTTTTTTTTAATTTTTATTTTTTTAGTCAAATGTAGGACCCAAAATAATTCCTCCTCTAGACCCTCGCTGGGCCCATGGAAATTAATCAAGCACGTCCCACTTTCCGGACTACCCAGGTTAGCTGTAGCTCTGTTGTTAGTCATTGAGGAGTGCTAAAGACGGCAGATTCTGCCCCTTCTGGAGCCGAGCTCCAGTGTCACCGGGCTGCTAAGTAAATCAGTTTGAGTGCAGATTCGCGTCTGCTCTCAGCCTGTTGCTGCTTCAGGTCGGCTTATCTGCTCCCCAAAGCTATGGGGCGGTGCAGGCATCCAGATTGATGTCTAAAAATATAAAATACCCTTCCCTGACCTCCAACAGAACCCTCCCTCTTTTGGGAAGTGTCCCTTCTTCCTGGCTCCACAGTCGCCTGGGTCTTATCACTGGGTGGCTAGGGAAATCAGCCCCATTCCCCGACCAGAATCCCCCCTCCGGTTCACAGGGTGCTGATTAGCTCATTTGATCTGTTCACACAAGGTTCAAGGAGCATCAGGCAGCCACATTCCCAGAAAATAAAATTTTTTTGCCCTGCTCGCTGCTCCAAATGGCCGTTTTATTTTATTTTATTTTTTCTCCCTAACCGCGGGGCTCAACCGTCTGTGCCAAACACCACCAGGAGCCTTAAACCTCACGAATCTCTACCGTTCCATCCATGTCGTTGATCCGCGCAGGTAGATGTCCCAAGCTTCTCATTCCACGTGTGCACAGCACAGACCCCTGGGCAGGACCCCGTCCACAATCCGCCTTGCTCTGGGAGCTTGCAGTGTGTGCCCTCCTACACTAATGCCATCTTGGCCTGTCTCCCCATTTATTTGTTTTTGTCTTTAGGATGTACCAGGGATTGAATCTAGGACTTTGTACATAGGAAGCAGGCACTCAACCACCTGAGCTACATCTGCTCCCCTCTAATGTATTTTGATTAATGTACTGGTGGCCAGGAATTGAACCCAGGACCTCATACGTGGGAAGCCAGTGCTCAATCTCTGAGCCACATTGACTTCCCTGAGTTGGGTTTATCATTTGTTTTGCTTCTTGCATTTTTTTATTTCTTAGAAGGCACTGGGAACCAAGGACCTCCCATGTGGGAAGCACGTGCTCAACCATTTGAGCCACATCCACTCCTCTAATGTGTTTTTAATCTCATCCATTGTGTCTTTCATTGCCACAAGCTTAGTTACTTTTCTTTTCAGGCTTTCAAACTGTTCTTTATGCTCACCTTATGTCTTCTTAATATCCTTTATCTCTTTAGTCATATTTTTGCTCAATTCTTTGAGTTGATTAAGGGGATTTGTGTTTATCATTGATTTGTTGTCTTAAATGCTGTATCACTTCAGGATATTTGGTTTGTTGCTTTGGCTGGGCTATATTTTCCTGTTTCTTAGTATGGCTTGTAATTTTTTGCTGATGTCTAGGCATCTGGATATGTTGGTGAATTTATTCTGTTGATTAACTTCTCCCTCTTGCCTAGTGTTTTATTTTCACAGCTCTTCTTTGATTTTTGGTTCAACTTACTCTGAGACTTTAAAATAGCCCAGTTTATGTTATCAAAATCAGGCCAGGTACTCACTGATGGGGCACAGATTTTCTCCCCGGATTTGGGGCTAAAGAGAGAATTAAAAGGAGGTTTTCTCCTTGCAGTTTCCTGCCCAGCCAGCAAATGGCAGTTGATAGCATATCTTTCCAATGAAGTGTTTCTTTCAGCCTCCTATTTCTCATGTTTCTGGTCTGGCCAAAGCTGAGATTCAAAGCAGGCTCTTCTGGCTGAATTCACTGAAGAAAAACCATTCTCTCCCTCCAACACACCCTCCCTCCTCCTTTGTAACAGCTGACAGGGAGGAAGATGTCTATTCCCCTCTCAATTGGCTGCAGTGAGCCAGGGGTTTTATACAGACTTAATGCTTTGAGTGTGAGGGTGGGTGCCATTCCTGTCCACTGCAAGGGTTTAGTGACTCATGCTTGTTGTTTCAGGTTCTTTTTCTCAGTGTCCCTTACTTCCTGGATGTTGCACAGCACTTGTCCTTGTCTGCTTATCCCAAAAGTAGGTCTATTGGACACATTTAGGACCTTTATCCATTATTTTTGTGAGAGTTGAACCCTGTCTGTCTACTCTGATGCCATCTTCCCAGAACTCTTGGTCTCAATCCAATGTTAAAGCTAATGGTCTGAATGTCTGTGCATTGTTGCCAGAAGCACAAAAGAAGATTAGTAAATAAAAGGAAATGAGGAATCATTTATTTCCCCAATTTTAATTTTCTTAAAGTTTTGATGGAATGTATTTGCACATTTTTAAATATTCAAAAACGAAGCTAATATTCTCCTTACCACTATTGGTCCCAATTGCCCAACTTCAGTTTTTATAAATCAACTTTTTTCAAATTTTATTAATAGATGCAATGTATAGGAAGCATTTTTCCTTAATGGAAGTGTGCATTCAGGAGATGTATAAGTAGAACAAAATTTATGTCTATGTGAAAATTTTTGAAGATATGGAGAGACCAGCAATGATGAAGGAGTTTCTTTTAATCTTTAATAGAGAGATGAATTGAAGATACAAGAAAGAGAATGGAAATTGGTGTTCATAGTCCTTAGAAAAATTTGTGAATGGGAGGTCTTCTAACACAGGAATGGTCAGGCTAGGGCCATCTTTCAGTACAACCATCTCACAAGTCCCTTTGTGATCCTGAACAATATGCACCTATATATGATATTGAACACCAAATTATGTATAGTTGAGGGAGGCAGCAGTTACTGATCCTGAGTTCTGTATGAAACCTCTTCAATTCTGCAGAATTCTGGACATTTACTTCAAAATCCCCTGTCATTTTAATGAATATTATACCTGTGAATTGAATTTAGATAGAAAACACATTAACTGATTGGATTTGTCAAAATGCATAATATATTGTTAAACAATTTTATAAATGAAAGACAAATCTATAAAGGGGAATAATCTAACCACACTCATTGTTTAAAAGTGAAATACCATAGCTATTTCTTGCTTTATGTTGAGTCTGTAGATTTACTTGAAATTAGTGTAAATGAGGGTATTAGTTATGAATTCACAAGAGAAAATTCTAGTAGGTGTGAAATGATATCTTATTGTAGCTTTGATTTGCATTTCCCTAATAGCCAGTAATGTAAATATTTTTTCATGTGTTTTTTCACCATTTGTATTTCTTCTTTATAAAAATGTCTATTCAGGCTTTTTGCCCATTTTTATAATCAAACATTTGTCTTTTCTTTGTTGAGTTGAAGGATATCTTTATATATCATGGATATTAGACTCTTGTCAGATGTGTGATTTCCAAATATTTTCTCCCATTGTGTATGCTGCTTTTTATGCTCTTCAAAAAGTCCTTTGTGGTGCAGAGGTGTTTTATTTTGAGGAGGTCCCACTTATCTATGTTTTCTTTTGTTGCTCATGTTTTAGGTGTAATGTTTAAGAGACCTCCATCAACTACAAGGTCTTATAGAGGTTTCACTATGTTATTTTCTAGGAGTTTTATTGTCCTGACTTTTATGTTTATGTTGCTGATCCATTTTGAGCTGATTCTTGTATAGGGAGTGAGATCGGGGTCCTCATTCATCCTTTTTGTTATGGATACCCAGTTCCTCCTGCACCATTTATTGAAGAGACTTCTGTTCTAGAAAAGTGGACTTGGTAGGCTTATCAAAAATCAGTTGACCATAGAGGTGGGGGTCTATTTCTGAACTCTCAATTCAATTCTATTGATCAATGCATTTGCCTTTATGTCAATGCCATGCTGTTTTGACCACTGTGGCTTTATATTACACTTCAAGATCAGGAAGTGTGAGTCCTCTGAGTTTGCTCTTATTTTTTAGGATATTTTTGGCTATTCAGGATCACTTTCCCTTCAAATAAATTTGGTAATTGGTTTATTTCTGTAAAATAGATTGTTGGAATTTTGATTGGGATTACATTGAATCTATAAATCAATTTGAGTAGAACTGACAAATTCATGATTTTTAGTCTTCCAATCCATGAACATAGAATGTCCATCCATTTGTTTTGGTCTTCTTTAATTTCTTTTAGCAGTGTTTTGTAGTTTTCTGAATACAAATCCTTTACATTCCTGGTTAAATTAATCCCTAGATATTTGAGTCTTTTTGTTGCTATTGTAAATGGAATTTTTGTCTTGATTTTGTCCTTAGCTTGATCATTACTAGAATATAGAAATGCTACTGATATTTGCATGTTGATCTTGTATCATGCCAATTTGATGAACTCATTTATTAGCTCAAGTAGCTTTGTTGTAGATATTTCATGATTTTCTAAATATGGAATCATGTTATCTGCAAATAAAGATTTACTTCCTCTTTTCCAATTTAATGACTTTTATTTTTTGTTCTGCCTAATTGCTCTAGCTAGAACTTCTAGCACAACGCTGAATAACAGAGCTGGCAGAGGACATCCTTGTCTTCTTCCTGATCTTAGAAGGAAAACTTTCCACCTCTCCCCACTGAGTATGATGTTGGCTGTGGGATTTTCATATATGCCCTTCATTATATTGAGGGACTTTCTTTCCATACCTATCTTTTGAAGTATTTTTATAAATAAAGGATGCTGGGTTTCTTCAAATACCTTTTCTGCTTGAATCAAGACAATCATGTGATTTTTTCCCTTCAGTTTATTAGTGTGGTATGTTACATTAATTGATTTTCTTAAGTTGTACCATGCTTGCACATACCAGGAATAAAACCCACATGATCATGATACATAATTGTTTTATATGTTGTTGGATTCAATTTGCAAGTATTTTGTTGAAAAATTTTGCATCTATGTTCATTAGAGGGATTGTTTTGTAATTTTCTTTTCTTATAGTATCTTTATCTGGCTTTGGTATTAAGGTGATGTTGGCTTCAGAAAATGTATTGGGTAATTTTCCCTCCTCTCCAATTTTTTGGAAGAGTTTAAACAGGATGGGTATTAATTATTCTCAAAATGTTTAGTAGAATTCACTTGTGAACCCATATGGCCCTAGACTTTTCCTGTTGGAAGATTTTTGATGACTGGTTCAATCTCATTGCTTGTGATTGGTTTTGGTCATCTTCTATTTCTTCTATGGTCAGTGTAGTTTGTTTGAGTGTTTCTAGGAATCTGTCCACTCATCTACAGAACTTTCTCATCTAAAATCCTGGGAAATGGATGTTGCTCCAGTGATTGAGCACCCACTTCCCACATGGGAGGTTCCCAGTTCAATTCTTGGTGCCTCTTCAAGAAAAACAAGCAAACAAATGAAAAAACCAACTCAGGGGAGCTGATGTGGCTCAGTGGTTGAGTACCAGCTACCCATATATGAGGCCCCAGTTTCAATCCCTGGCTCTAGTACCTAAAAAAAGTCCATGGCTCTGTTTTCAGCATTACCCAATATAGAGGTGCCAGGTAGATATCAAGATGTAGAATATGCTGGCATCAATACAAAAATAGCCTAAAAACCGCTGGCCTTCCTTTATAGAGGTGGGTAACTTTAGGGGAAGTAATTTGTCCTATACCAGGTCAAGAATCCAGTGCTAGACTCTGGCCCATATACTACCTAAGAATGTGACTTACTGGGCAGAGCCTTGTATCTTATTGGAATTTATGGCCCAATTGGATTATTGAAGCCAAGTTAGCAATACATGCAATCCCTGAGCAGTTTGTTCCTTGCACTGTCCCACTAACATCATGTCAACAATATAATGGAACACTCTCTGTCCTTTGGGCAGGGGTAGTTTATTCAAATATTGTGTGGCCCATTGGAACAGATAGTGGGTGAGTTTATCTACTTACGTGGCAGTACAGTGAAGGTATGTTGTAGACCTTGCCATTGTAAAGCAACTTGATCCTGGTCCTCTTCTCAGAGTGGGATGGCAAAGCAAGGCATTCCCCAGCTCAACAATTGCAGACCAAATATCAGTGAAGGTCATAATAATTTCCAGATGCTTCATAAAATCTGGGTGCACAGGTGCCAAAGGATGCATTTCTGCATTCAAGTAACAATAGTCTATGTTTAGCCCCATATTCAACATGCCTTTTCCACTGGCCAAACTATTATAGGTAAAAATGTTGGAGCTGAGAACAGCCACAGACATCTCTTTTAAGAGGCCTGTAAGGTGATTTTCTCCACCTGAAAGGCTGTATTGCTGCTACTAGACAAATCAAGGAGATGGAAGCACTGGGGGTGCATGGTCCATCACTCCCCCAACCTTGATGGGCAGAATTTGTTGGGATGGGTGACATACAATTTTATGTACTACTTGGAGGGACAGTGGTGCAGGATTATGTGCACTGAAATTCCATCCATTTTAAGTATTAATTTCCTATTCTCTATCACCACTCCATAACCTGTTAACCTCTATTATAGATTCTGACTCTAAGTGTTTTTTTTAGAAGATACCAGGAATTGGGCCCAGGAACTTATATTGGGAAGCAAGTGCTCAACTACTGAGCTACATCTGTTCCCCAAAGAACGTTGGCGTTTTTGTTTATTTCGTTTTTAGGAGGTACTGGATATTGAACCCAGCACTTTGTACCTGGGAAGCATGCACTCAACCACTTGAGCTACATCTCTCCCCTCTATGCGTGTTTTGATTATAATTATTTCATATTAGTGATATCACACAATATTTGTTCTTTGAGTATAACTTATTTCACTCAAGATGATATCTTTGAATCATCCATGTTTTGCATATCAGAACTTCATTCTTTTTTTAGTGTTGTAAAAGTTTCTATTATGTGTACATAACTGTATTTTATTTATCATTCATTTTTTGATGAACATGGGTTGCTTCCATCTTTTGGCAACTGTGAATCATGCCCGTCTGAATATCAGTGTGCAAATATTTGAATCACTGCTTTAATTCTTTGGGGTATATACCTTGTAGTTGGATTTCCAGGCTACATGATAGTTCTATACTTATCTTTCCGAAGTATTGCCAAACTGTCTTCCACATTGGCTGCACCATTTTACATTGCCAACAGCAATGAACAAAAGTTACTCTTTCTGTGCATCGTCTCCAAACTTGTTATTTTCTGTGTGTGTGTGTGTGTTTTTTTTTTTTTTAATGGTAGCTATTCCAATGGGTATGATAGGGTATCTCATTGTAGTTTTTAACAAATCAACTTTGTTGAGACATATTAATAAGGCATAAATCCATGCAAAGTATGCAATCAACGGTATTTGGTATAATCATATAGTTGTTCATTCATCACTTCAATCATTTTTAGAGCATTTTCATTATTCCAATAATAATAATAAACAAACAATAAACAAACAAACAAAAACTCACCACCTCCCAATCTCTCTATGCTTCCTCTGCAATTCTGTTTCTGGCTCTCTAGTTTATTGGTTTTTATATTTTGCAAAAACAGTCTTATATATGAAATATCACCCATACTGGTGTTTTATATGATGTTTCACTATGTTAAACAGTCCCAGGTTACATTTTTAGCTTTCCTTTTAGTAATATATATAACATTAGACTTACACCCTCAACCACTGTCATACCCATATAATAGCTCTGCTAGTTAAAAACACTATGATGTATTTCATCATTTCTATTCATTTCCAAACATTTCCAAACAACTTTTTTAACCAATTCTGCACAGATTAACCATCAGATTTCTATTCTTTACCTCATTCTATTTTTTGGTGACCTATATTCTAATTATTAACTCCATGAGTTTACACAATGTATTTAATAAAGTTTATAATAGCTTAATCATACAATTTGTCCTTTCATGTCTGGCTTGCTCCACTCAACATAATGTCCTCCAGGTTTATCCATGTTACCATATGGTTCATGACTTCATTTCTTCTTACCACTGCATAATATTCTATCATGTGTATACACCACACTTTGTCCATTTGTCAGTTGATGGACACCTGGGTTGTTTCCAACTTTTGACAATTGTGTGTAACCTTGCTATGAACATTGTTGTGCAGATGTTTTTTCATGTCACTGCTCTCTGTTCTTCTGGGTATATATCTAGCCATGGTATTTCTGGGTCACATGGCAAGTCCATATTCAGCTTCCTGAGGAATGGACAAACAGTTCTCCACAGTGGCTGTACCATTCTATATTCCCATCAACAATGAATAAGTGTTCCTATCTCTCCTCATCGTCTTCAACACTTACAATTTTCTGGCTTTTTAATAGTGGCCAGCCTGATAGGTGTGAAATGATATCTCATTGTAGTTTTGATTTGCATTTCCCTTTTGGCTAATTATGTTGACCATTTTTTTCTCATGCTTTCTGGCCTTTTCTATATCTTCTTTGAAGAGACATCTGTTCAAGCCTTTGGCCCATTTATAATTTTTTGTCTCTGTTATTAATTTGTCAATTTCTTTTATATATCATATATTTATCCTTTATTGGATGTGTTGTTCCAAATATTTTCTCCCGTGTGTTGGTTGTCTTTTATCTTTCATGGTAAAGTCCTTTGAACAACAAGATTTTTAAAATTTTGATTATGTCCCATTATCTATTATTTCTTTTGTTGCTTGTGCTTTGGACATAAAGTCTAAAGAATTATTGACTAAGACAAGGGTCTAAAAATGCTTCCCTGCATTTTCTTCTAGGAGTTTAATATTTCTAGATTTTATACTACGGTCTTTGATCCACTTTGATTTAACATGGCATGAAGTACAAATCCTCCTATTTTTAGCCAGTGGAGATCAAGTTTTTCCAGCAACATTTGGAAATTGAAGAGACTATTCTTTCCCAATTGGGATCTTTTCCACCTTGTCAAAATTTAGTTGGTTTCTATCTTTTGGTAATTGTGAATAATGCCACTATAAACATTGATGTGCAAATGTCTGTTCATGCCCCTACTTTCAATTCTTCTGAATATATTTCTAGTAATTTCTGGGTCACACAGCAGTTCTATATTTAGCTATCTGAGGAACTGTCAAACTGTCTTCCACTTAGGCTGCACCATTCTGCATTACCAACAAGAGGGTGGGAGTTTTAATATTTCCCATATTCTCTCCAGCACTTGTCGTTTTCTGTGATTTCTTAAAAATAATGGCCTTTCTATAAGGTGTGAAATGGTATCATTGTAGTTTTGATTTACACTTCCATAATAGCTAGAGCTGTTGAATATATTTTCATGTCATTTTTGGCCATTTGTACTTCCTCTTTGGAAAAATGTCTGTGCAAGTCTTTTGCCCATTTGATCTCTTTATATAACATAGAAATCAAACATTTATCAGAAATGTGGTTTCCAAATGTACTCTCCCATTGAGTAGCCTGCTTTTTCACCTTCTTGGCAAAGTCCTTTGAAGCATAAAAGTAATTAATTTTAATAAGGTCACACTTATCTATTTTTTAATTTTGTTGCTTGTGCTTTGGGTATAGGGTTTTAGAAAGCACCACTTACTTCCAGATATTCAAGATGTTTCTCTTCATTTTATTATAGGAGTTTTATGGTTCTAGCTTTTTTCTTTGAGACATTTTGAGCTAATTTTTGGCTAAGGTGTGAGATACTTTTTTTGCATATGGATATCCAGTTCTCCCAGTACCATTTGTCAAATAGACTGCTCTGACCCAGCTGGGTGGGTTTGATAGCCTTGTCAAATATCACTTGACCATAGATGTGGGAATCTATTTCTGAACACTCAATTTATTTCCATTGGTCTATATCCCTATCCTTATGCCAGTGCCCTGTTTTCACCACTGTAGCTAAGTAATATGATTTAAATTCAGAAAGTGACAGTCCTACAATTTTGTTCTTTATAAAAATGTTTCTGGCTATAATTATCTTTTCCATTTCTTCAAAAAAAAAGTTGTTGGAACTTTTATCAAGATTACATTGAATCTGTAAATCAATTTGGGTAGAATTGACAACTTAAAGATATTTAGTCTTTCAATCCATGAGCATGGAATGTCTTATTTATTTAAGTCATATTTAATTTCTTTTAGCTGTGTATTGTAGTTTTCTGAATACAAGTCCTTTACATTCTTGGTTAAGCTTATTCTTAAATATTTTATCCCTTTAGTCACTATGAAGTGGAATTTTTTCCTGACTGGTCCCTTAGATTACTCATTACCAGTGTATAGAAACACTACTGATTTTTGGTATTAATCATGTATTCTGCCACTCTGCTGAGCAAATTTACTAGCTCAAGTAGCTTTGTTGTGGATTTTTCAGGACTTTATAGGTATGGGAACATATCTGTGAATAGTGAAAGCTTTAATTCTTCCTTTCCAATTTGGATGCTTTGATTTTTTTTTCTTGCCTTATTGTTCTAGCTAAAACTTCTAACACTGTATCAGACATCAGTGGTGACAGTGGGCATCCTTGTTGTGTTCCTGATTTCAACAGGAAAACTTTCAATCTTTCACCATTCAGTAAAATATTAGCTGTGTGTTTTCCAAATATACACTGTATCATGTTGAGTAATTTTCCTTCTATTCCTATTTTGCAGATTGTTTTTTTGTTTTTTTGTTTTTTTTATATTATCTTATTACTTATTTTATTAATATAATATTTTTTACTTATGATTTACATACTATATAAAAAGTGAAATTTATCAAGTGGTTGGTCTGTCTTAAATGAAGAAATGAATCAAAGTGAGTAATTTCTCAAAAGAGGATAGGAAGTAATAAATAATGACAATAATCATTTCTATGGAAATACTCGTTTGATAAAAGTTTTTCCTCAGACATTTTAACTTTCCTCAGGCCCAATTTCACCACTCATGGTATAAATGAGCTGAGGAAAAATAGTTTAGCAGAAAATATTCAAATAAATTATTCAACATATACTTATGAACACTTTACACCACATGATTTTTTTTTTTTTTTTGTGCATTTGCCAACAAAAATGTTTTATATATATATATATATATAAATATATTTTAAGAGGTGCTTAGATTACCCAAAATATTACACGGAATCCACTGGGATTCCCATGTTGCTCACCTCCCACACCTCTCACCACATCCCACACAAACATCTCCCACAAGTGTGGCCCACCACCCTCAATGAACTTACACATCCTGGAGCCTTGCCACCAACCATAGACCACAGTTCACACCGTAGACCACACTCTCTCCCACTCAGTTCTGAGGGGTGTGTGCTGATTTAAAATGGCCTACATCCGTTGCCACAACGGTACTCAGGACAACCTCCAACTCCCAAAGAAGCCCCTGTATTTCAACTGCTCATCCCCTCCTTACCCCAAAAGTGTCAAGTGGCCACTGGCTCCACCTCATTGTTATAATTTCTTGCATTGCTAGAATCACCATATGTGAACAAGAGAATACCATCAAGTCCACTCTAGTCCATAGTTCTTCCCCCAATCCTGAGG
>JAKSZT010021197.1:3416064-3473094 GCA_026826555.1 Tolypeutes matacus | reverse complement strand
TTCAGTATGTTCTCCCAGTGTCTTCTTTATATCCTTAATCTCTTCCTTCAGTTCTTTAAGTTGGTCCATGATATTTGTTTGGATAGCTTTGATTAGTTGTTCGATGTACTGCATTGCTTCCTGGTTTTTATTTTTTGCATTGGACTGGCCCATGTTTTCCAGTTTCTCAGAGTCATTTGTATTTTTCTGTTCCCCTCTGGTCATCATATTATCTTGATGGGTTTGTTGAGTTGATTAGTTTTTCTCTATGCTCTAGAGTTTTATTTAGCTGTTGGTTCTGCGTGTGAGTTAAGTTTTCTCTTTGGCAGTTTTTCTTCTTATTTTATTTCCTTGCTTCTTTCTATGTTCCAAATCTCCACCGTTCGGTCCACGCTGCCTATCCGCGCAGATAGATGTCCCAAGGTTCTCACTCCACGAGTGCACAGCACAGACCCCCCCCCTATATTTTCTATGTGACTTTTTTGTAACCTAAACTTTCTTTGAAAATAAAGTGAAAAGAAAAGAACATAAAAAAAAAAATGAAAAAAATATATATATACTCTCAGTGGGGAGTTGGTGTAGCTCAGTATTTGGGTGCCTGTATCACATGTATGAGGCCCTGGGTTAAATCCCCAGTACCTCCTTTAAAAAATACATTAGAGACATTTTAGCAGATTTGAATTCATTGAGAACAAAATAAGTGAGCCAGAAAACAGTACACCTGTACTTGAAAAGACAGGGAACAGAAAGAGGAATGGAAAGAAAACATGGATCAGGATCTCAGGAAATGGAATGACAACATGAAATGAACAAATATAAGAGTTATAGGTGTCCCATAAGGAAAAGAGAATGGAAAAGAGGCATCAGAAATAGTATTTGAGGAAATAATGGCCCAAAATTTTCTAATCCTTGTGAAAGACATAAATATTCATATCCAAACAGAATAAATCTGCATACATCTACTCTGATACATCTGCTATTAAGAATGACAAATATGAAAGCTAAAGAGAGGATTCTAAATCGCCAAGAGAAAAGCAAAGAATCACATACAAGGGAAATTCAATAAGACTAAGTGCCAACCTCTCATCAGAAACTATGGAGGAGAGAAGAAAGTGGTATGACGCATTTAAGATACTGAAAGAGAAAAACTGCCAGCAAAGAATTCTGTATCTGTCAAAACTGTCCTTCAAAAATGAGGGTGAGTTGAATATCTTCACAGACAAACAAAAACAGAGAGAGTATTTTGCAAAAGATGTAATTACAGAGATACTAAAGGGAGTACTGCAGCCTGAAAGGAAAAAAAAGTGGCAAGAAACAGAGAAGAGTGTAAAAGTGAAGATTATAAGGAAGGGTAAGTTATAGGGTAAAAAGACAGACAATAGTATTATTTCACAATGGAAGTCCAAAGGAAATAATGGACAAAGAAAATCATTCCTTTGCAGGAATAACATTGAATGTTAAAGACTTGAACTCGCCAATCAAAAGGCATAGAATAACGGAACGGATTTTTAAAAAATTATGAGCCATCTATATGCTGTCTACAAGAGACTTACCTCAGATGTAAAGACACAACAAGGTTGAAAGTTAAAGGTTGGAAAAAGATATTCCATGTATACAGTAACAAAAAAGATCTGGAGTATCAATACTAATATCAGAAAAAAAGATATTTTAAATGCAAAACTGTTTTAAGGGATGAAGAAAGTTGTTATATATTAATAAAAGGACAAGTCACCAAGTGTAAATAACTATTATAAATACAAATGCACCTAACCTTGGTGTCCCAAGATACATGAGACCCACACTGGCAAGACTGAAGGGAGAAATAGATATCTCTAAAAAAATAGTTGTAGACTACAATACACCATTCTCAGTATTGGATAGAACATCTGAACAGAGGATAAATAAAGAAACAGAGAGCATGAATAATATGATAAATGAACTAGAGATAACAGACATCTATAGAGCATTGTACCCCAAGACAGCAGGATATACATTCTTTACAAGGGCTCATGGATCCTTTTCCAAGATAGAGCATATGTTGGGTCACAAGACAAATCTCAATTAACTGAAATTATACAAACACTTTATCTTGTCATAACGGAATGAAAAACAATAATGGATGGAAAAGAGGATATTAATAAATATATGGAGATTAAACAGCACACTCAAGTAATCAGTGGGTCAAAGCAGAAATTGCAAGAGACTTCAGTAAATATCTTGAGATGAATGAAAATGAGAACACAGCATATCAAAACCAATGGGATATCAAAAAGGCAGTGCTGAGAGGGAAATATATAGCCCTTAATGCTTATATTAAAAAAGAAAAAAGAGAAGATATACCTGCACACATGGAGGAACTAGAAAACGAATAGGAAACTAAATCCCAAACTAGTTCGAAGGAAAGAAATACTAAAGATTAGAAGAGAAATAAATGAAATCAAGAGCAACAAAACAGTAGAGAGAATCAACAAAATGAAAAGTTGGTTCTTTGAGAAGATCAACAAAATCAACAAACACTTAGCTAGACTGACAAAGAATAGAGAGAGGAGATGCAAACAAATAAAATCAGAAATAAGAGGGGGACATTACCTGCAGAAATAAAAGAGAGTTCATAAGAGGATACTATGAACAACTGTACATCAAAAATCGAGATAATGTAAATGAAATGGACAAGTTCCTAGAAACACACAAACATCTTTCACTGACCTAGAAGAAATAGAAGACCTCAACAAACCAATCACATGTGAAGAGATTGAACAGTCATCAAAACGATCCCAAACATGAAAAGCCTGGGACAAGATGGATTCGCAGATGAATTCTACCAGTCATTCAAAGATGATCTAATACCAATCTTGCTCAAGCTCTTCCAAAAGATTGAACAGGAAAGAATGCTACCAAGCTCATTCTTTGAAGCCAACATCACCCTAATACCAAAACCAGATAAAAATAGTTTGAAAAAATAAAATTATTGACCAATATCCGTAATGAGTATAGATGCAAAAATCCCCAACAAAATATTTGCAAACTGAATCCAAAAGCACATTAAAAGAACTATACACCATAATCAAGTGGGTTTTATCCCAGGTATGCAACAGTGCTTCAACACAGGAAAATCAATTAGTGTAATAAACCACATTGATAAATTGAAGAAGAATAATCACATAATCCTCTCGATTGATGCAGAAATAGCATTTGACAAAATATAGCAGTCTTTCTTCATGAAAATGCTCCAAAAGATAAGAATAAAAGGGAGTTTTCTCTATATGGTAAAGTGCATATATGAAAAACCTACAACTAGCACTATACTTAATGGTGAAAGACTGAATTATTTCCCACTGAGATCAGGAACAAGACAAGGATGTCCACTCTCACCACTGTTATTCAATATTGAGCTAGAAGTTCTAGCTATAGCAATTAGGCTAGACAAAGAAATAAAAGGAACCCAAATAGGAAAGGAAGAAGTAAAACTTTCACTATTCGCTGATGATATGATCCTATACCTAGAAAATCCTGAAAAATTCACAACAAGGCTACTAGAATGAATAGGTGAGTTCAGCAAAGTGGTGGGATACAAAATTAATATGCAAAGATAAAAAAACATTTCTATACATTATTGATGAGCAATCTGAGGAGGAAATTCTAAAATTCCAAGTATAATAGCGACTAAAAGAATCAAATATTTAGGAATAAACTTCACCAAGAACAAAAATTACCTGTATTCAGAAAACTATAAAACATTGCTTAAAGAAAGTGAAGAATACAAATAAATGGAAGGACATTCTGTGTTCATGGACTGGAATACTAAATATTTTTAAGATGTCAATTCTACCCAAACTGATTTAGAGATTCAACACAATGCCAATAAAAATCCCAACAGCTTTTTTATACAGCAATGGAAAAGCCAATTATTAAATTTATTTGGAAAGGTAAGGTGCCCAAATAGCTGAAAATGTCTTTTAGAAAAAGAGCAAAGCTGGAGGACTCTCACTTCCAGACTTTAAAGCATATTACTTAGCCACATTAGTAAAACAAAATAAAACTAAACAAAAAAAAAAAACAGCATGGTACTGACATAAAAACAGACATATTGACAAATGGAACCAAACTGAGGCCTCAGAAATAGACCCTAACATCTACAATCAAGTGATCTTCTACAAGGCTGTCAAGACTTCCCAGTTGGGCCAAAACAGTCTATTCAACAAATGATGCTGGGAGAACTATAGATATCCATATCCAAAGGAAAGAAATATCACCCCTATCTAACATCTTATGCAAAAATTAACTCAAAATGGATCAAAGACCTAAATATAAAAGTGACAACCATAAAACTCCCTGAAGAAAAAGTAGGAAAACATTTTCAAGACCTTGTGGTTGATTGTAGTTTCTTAAACTTTACTCCCAATGCACAAACAGAAAAGAAAAAAAAAATAGATAAATGGGACTTCCTCAGAATTAAACCTTTGTGTACCTCAAAAGACTTTGTCAAAAGGGTGAAAATGCTGCTGATTCAATTGGAGAAAATATTTGGAAATCACATATCCAATAAGAGTTTAATATCCATGATATATAAAGAGATACTACAACTCAACAACAAAAAGACAAACTACCCAGTTAACAAATGGGCAAAAGACTTGACAAGTCTACTTGTCTACTTGTCCATAGAAGAAATACAAATGATGAAAAGACAAGTGAAAAAAATGCTCATTAGGGAAATGCAAATCAAAAGTACAATGATTTATTATTTCACACCTATTAGAATTGTGACTATTAAAAAGTTGGAAAACTACAGGTATTGGTGTAGTTGTGGAGAGATAGAAACACTTATTTATGTTTGGTGGGAATGTAGAATGATATAGCCACTGTTGAGGATTCTTTGGCAGTTCCTGAGGAAGCTGAACATAGACTAGTAATGTGACCTCCAGTAGCAGTACTAGGTATACACCCTGGAGAACTGAGAGCAGTAACATGAACAGACATCTCCACATCAATGTTCATAGCAGCATTATTCACAATTGCCAAAAGATGGAAACAACCCAGGTGTCCATCAACCAATGAATGGATAAACAAATTGTAGTATATACACATGATGGGATATTATATGGCGGCAAGAAGAAATAAAATCGTGAAACATATCACAACATGGATGAACCTGAAGGATATTATGCTGAGTGAAGCAAGCCAGACACAAAAGAACAAATCCTGTACGTTTGTGCTATTATGAACTAATATTGCACAAACATATGGAGTTGATAATTAGAATATAGATCACCAGAGAATAGAATGATAGAGAATGGAAAGTTGAGGGTTATTATGTGCAGAATTGGTATAAAGGTTGTTTGTAAATCTTTGGAAATGAATAGAAATGGTGAAATACATCATAGTGTTTGGAACTAACACAACTATTATATGGGTATGACAGTGGTTGAAAGGGAAAGTGTAAGGACATGTATATTACTAGAAGGAAAGTTAACAATGTAGTATGGGACTATATAACATAGTGAAACCTCATGTAAAATATGAATATGGGTAATATGGCATATAGAAGACTGTTTTTACAAAATAGAAATACAAATAAATTAGAGAGATGGAAACAGATTAGTAGCTATGTATGACATGGAAAGTATAGAGAGATTGAGAGGTAGTGAATTTTTTGTTTGCTTTTATTATTATTGGAATAATGAAAATGCTCTAATGACTGAAGTGACAAATGGACAACTATGTGATTATATCAAATACCATTGATTATACACTTTGGGTGGTTTTATGTTTCATTAATATGTATCAATAAATTGATTTATTAAAAAATTGAACTGATTGAATGCACCTGCTGAAACCTCAGCCTCCCTACTGACTGTAAACTTCTATTCTTACTCATCCCTACCACCTCTGTCCACTACATGCTTAAGAAAATTTCAGGCACTAACATGATCCATGCATGCATTAGTTCTCCAATGTGGCCATGGGTTTGGTGAGAAAAGTAAACCATCTCAAGAGAATACACAGCCTTAATGGAGACTGGAAAATCTATTGTAATGGTCGGAAAGAGATTACTTATTGATGAGTCCTTAACTTATAATTATTCTCAAGTCCTGTATAAACTTAATTGAAGATCAGATTTTTGAAGACCTCCTAAATACACTTGGAATATCCATGGCAATAGGAGAAAGCTTACCATCAACCTATAACAGAGGTTCAATTTCAGTTAAAGTAGGATTTCTTACTTACCCTTGGTTGCATTGTCAATAGCTCAGCTGAAAACTGTCCTCCTCTGTATCACAGCCAGCCAAGCAGTGGTAAGCAGTGCTGCAAATGGAGAAAGAAGCCTTTGGACTCAAGTCCTGAACACAATTTCCAGACTCACCAATGAGGAATGCCAAACCCTTCCCCTGGGAATAACTTGGGCCCAATAAACAGGAACATAAATTGTGCTCCAAGAGAAATAGGTAGAGGGCTCTCATCTCCCAGGGCCAAAGTTCAAAGATATTGCCTTCTCTGGCTCAAAAGATGATATGAATACCTTAATTGTACAGATAAGATTATATAAATCACTGAATTTTATTTATTAATTAGCCCATGATGTTCAGAGTCTTTCAATTCTGTCCTTTATTCCAAAACATAGGGACCCCAACACATGTCACATCTAGAATTAGGCCTCCCCCACCAGAGAAATCAGTCTGGAATTTCTCAGATATAATTATTCTTGGTTTTTGCACTACTATTGGTTCTGTAACATCCATCCCTTTTTTCTGGGTTTCCACTCCCTTTCTGATCTACTGTGAACCTGAACTTCTGGATACACTTGTCCTAAATCATTTTGGTTCTTCCACATGTTGTCTAACCATGTAAATCCCTCAACACGGATTTCTGGATTTCTCCCCCAAAGGATTTGCATATCAAATGATTTGCAATAAAATGTAAGAATACATTTTATTATGAGATTGATCAAATCAAGGTACTGATCAGTTACAAGGGATCAATGTCTCCAGTTATGCAATTATAGTCATGAAAATCCCCTGCATCAAAAAATATCAGAAGTATATACATATTCATGTCATTGTCATTTCCCACAATCTTCATAGGATTAGGAGGCTCAGTAGATATAGAATGAAGGGATTTGGAAGAAAATCTATTTGGACAATCTGATATTCTAGTGAGGTGGTAGCTGAAACCTTGCCCTATATTAATCACCATAACTCCAACATCCCTACATTTCATTATTTATGTGTGTGAATATATGTGTATAGTATAAATTCAACTCTAAAATATCATTAATAATTACATACATTTCATGGGCAAATAATGATAGTGTCATAATCAGGAATATGACTTAAGAATTCAAGGGATGTGTCAACATACAGAAATCAACCAACGTAATACGCCACACTAGTAGACTGAAAAAAACAAGGTAATCTAATCTGATGCAGAAAAAGCATTTGACAAAACCCAACATCATTTCATGATTGAAAAAAATCAACGAACTAGGAATTGAAGGATGCTTGCTTTCACTTTCTGCTATTAAGCATTGTACTGGATATTCTTGCCAGAGCAGTGTGGCTATAAAAGTAAACAAAAGGCATGCAAATTGGAAAAGAAGAAGTAAAATGCCTGATATTAGACAACAATAGTACTATTGCTTGTAAGTTCAGCTGTTATTAAAATAATGTTTCATTAACTCTCATGTGATTGTTCACCTTTATAAAACAGCAATAAATTAACTATAGATATTTTATGTGTTTTGTGATCTACAGATAGTTTTATTCTGATGCTTCACTGAAAATGCTTGCAGTCAGCTACAGGCCAGTGTGCTTCATCTTCAACAAAAGGGACTATCTCAGAGACCAATGGAAAGGACTATGTGAGGTTCTCTGAAGCACCAGCTTCTAATGGCATTGCTTAAATAACTTTGAGAGCACATCATTGGGATGAGTCAAGATCTCCAGAATTCTGGTCAAGAAACTGATAGTTTCATGAAATTGCTAACAGAAAAGCTAATGGAACTAAAATTAATTACCTAGGGCTAAATAAACTGGAAAAGCATGTTTATAGTTTTGTTTGGATTATTGCTAATATTTTATTGTTCTATTTTCTAGATAGAAGAGATCCCCTAATAAATTAATCTATCTATAATTCATCATTCATCTTTCTCTTCCTTCCTGACCCCCTCAGAATTTGAAAACTCTTACTGAATATTCGTATATTTGTGGTTATATAATTATTTGCATAGGTTCGATCAGGATCTGCCCTCCTTGTTAACAGTAAATAATTGGAGTCAATGGTTATCTAACAAAGTCAAAGGAATGTTAACACAAGAGCACAAAGGAAATTCCAAATCTCTTGATTATTGTAGCCCTCACCTTTTAAAGCTACAGTAGAATCTGCCAGATTAGTTTAAGGCTTCAGCAAATGTAAATCTGAGCAGACCCAATATTTTTTCCTCCCTAATACTGACTTCTTATGAGGTCATTCTATTTTACCTCCTAATCTTCACCTAAAGTTCAGCAATGTTCCTAACCCTGCTACTCTGGTACCTTTATCCAATGAGGCAATAGATACTCCATGACTGTAAACTGATAACTTCAAAATTAATGACTCCGTACATGTGCTAATGATCAACCCAGATGTCATCCTATTTGTTGATACTTCTCTTTTTTACTGTTTTGAAGTTCATTTCTGAATTGCAAAAATTATTTTCCCTTCCCCATGTTTTCAGAATTTTCTGTATTCCCCCATTCAATCTTGGCTGCCACAACCAGACAGACAAAAAATGTGAGGACCTTCTTTTTCTTGCATCTGTAGTGGAAACCTTAGCAGCATATATTAACTGGTCCAGGTCTGTCAAAGATACATTAAAGCCACTTTATTCCTATGCACAATTGATAATACAAGCAATTATGATGGCTCCAGATAAACAGCTCACCCTAATGGAATTTATACACACATCATTACAAAACACCCTTACTACAGGACAGCAGACAAGGGCTGGCAGAATTCAATTCACTACAATATCTCTCTGAATTATTCTTTCATCAAAGTACTATGCCCCCAGGAAGAACCAGGCAAAGGTTCATTCTGGAAGATAGAGCCTGCCTTTGAAAGCAGATTAATAGAGCAGGCTTTTAGGAAAAGAGGCCTAGGGACCAGTCTTGCTTTAGAACCCTTCCATGACCACTCTCTTCTAGAAGTGCCCCAGCCTCTCCCAATCATGCTGGAGCATTGTCTGCCCACTACAGTGGCATGCAGACTCCTGAGAGCCTCTCACGGGAAGGTTCACCAGGTCCCTGGAGCCTGAGCCTGGGGCCCCACAGCCCAAATTCACTGTCACCCAAGAGGCAAGTTTCTCCCAGAGGTCCCCATGTTCTCTGCTTTCTGGTCAGCCAGTTTTGATAAAGGTACAGTGGTAGCTGCCACCGCCCTAAAGCCTATCACCTACACGGGGGTGGCCACACCTTCCCAGCAGCTCTGGGAAGATGTGCAGATGGTTCAGGTGGTCCACCAGGTGCCAGCAGTGCTGGCACTCAGCATAGCTGGGCTGGCCCCACAAACATGTACACTGTGGCTGGGCAGGCCTTGGTCACCCGCGTGGCCATGATCCCCCCTCTGGAGGCTGAGCCCTAAGAGAATGGAGACCAAAGGGATGTCAAAGTGAAAGTAAAACTTATCCCTGCGATTGGCCAGGCTGTGCTGGAGCCACTGGCTGGGTGATTCAGACAGCCCCTACCACCCCTGTCCTGATGGTCACCATAGTGCAGAAACTGCCTCATGGCCAGCACTGGCTCCCCATAAAAACTATAACTCAGAATGGGACTCACATCGTGCCCATCACCACTGCAGCCCAGGGACGGGAAACAATGCAGTTGCAAGCCCTTTGCACATGTTGACAACCCATGCCTGGGTGTTGGCCTCCCTGCCCACAAAGTCTCAGAACAGCAGTGAGGAGGAGCAGCAGGAACTGAAGAGGATCGAAACAGGGGATGGCGAGATAATCATCATCTTCATGAAGGTGGATACACCGCCTGCAGCCAGGAGGGGAAAGGGCACCCAAAACTAGACCCTGGGAGACACCTTCTGCTTTAAGAAAAACCAACAGTGTGGTGCCAAAAGGAGACATTTGTACTCACGTGATGCATGGAGCACAGTCTCACCTGGTGGGGGGCCCTGTGGTTGGGTCTCAGCACAGAACACGCAATCCCAGGTGACCTTAACATTCCTGAATTTAAAAATAGAAATTGTTGAACCCTAAATTAGCCTATTCATAGGCCTTTATAGCAACCAGAGTAACGCAGAGAAGAAAATTTTCCACTATCCCCTAAGTGTCCTATCTGAAAAGCACACAACCTCCCCTCCCTTGAACAATCTTGCAAGAATGTATCAACCCTGCAGCTATGCCCCAGACTATCAGGACGCTCTGTGCAAACGCTAGCTAACTGCCAAAATCCGCTTCTGTACATCCTGCTTGCTTGCAAACTGCGTCTGCAACCCCCTATAAAAGGGAGCCATTTTAGAACCTCGGGGCTGCAGTTCTCTCCTGCATGAGATGTGCTGCAGACGCCCGCGGGCTTAGCTCAATAAACTTCATAAAAGTGGTTAAAGTCTGAGTGTGGTTGATCTCCTGGGTTATAAAATTTGGAGGCCCCAGCGAGATCAACCGCGAGGTCCCCCTTAATTGGGGTCGACCTCCTCAGACTAAGAGGGAAGTGCCTCTACTTCCTCGCCTTTGCTTTCGATTCGTGATCGGATTCGGACTAGGAGAGTGGCCACGAGGAATCTGGTAAGGGATTTTCCCTTTTGTGTTGGCTCCGGAGCATTTGTGGGGGCTGTTGCAGGCAGGACGCCGCAGTACTGCACACCCAGAATCAGGGATGAGACGCCCTCTCCTGATTTTGGAAACCGTTAGGTTTCATTTTGGTATTTGGCTGTGTGAGTGGAAGTGAGACTAGTCTCCAGTGTTTTGTTCGTTTGTCTGTTTATGTTCAGTGTTTCTTGGTGTTTTAACTGTTTCAACCCTAACAGGATGGGACAAGGAAAATCCACTCCGCGGACTCCTCTTGAATGCATTCTTGCTAATTTTTCTGATTTCTTTAAGAGATCCTGTGACTATGGGAAGCCAGCAGATCCAGGCTTCCTACCGACCCTCTGTGAACTTGAATGGCCAGCCTTCCGAATAGATTGGCCTTCGGAAGGCTCATTTGATTTATCTCTGTTGTTTGCTATACGGTCTGTTGTTTATGGGGTTCTCCACCCCGACCAGAGAGTTTATATAGATGTTTGGATTGACATTGTGCATGATAAAGTAGATTATATCCAGAAATGCCAGAAACCAAGGAAGGGGGATATGTATGCAAGGGTAGGCGGAAAAACCATTTTAGTAACTGCCCCAAAACCTCGAGGGGCACGGGATCCCCCGAAAGAAAAGAGAGATGAGAAACCAGAGAAACAGAAACCCCGTTTATATCCTGTTCTGCCGGGGGAAACTGATGATATAGCTGAAAGCTTATTTGATCCCCCCCCCCTTACCCAAGAACTCCCTCCCAGCAACAGGCCCCAGGGTGCTCGCCCCAAGGGGAAGTCCAGAGTCCTCCCCACATGAGAGGGGGAACTCCCTATGAGCCCCCTCCACCAGGGCCTGATTCTTCAGTGCCCCTGTTGCCGCTCAGGGAAGTTCCTCCTCAACCAGGGGCACCTCCGGGCCATACTTGAATGATTTATGTCCCATTTTCCATCTCTGATCTCTATAATTGGAAGCACCAGAACCCTCCTTTTTCAGAAGACCCCCAGAGGCTGATTTCGCTTTTGGAAACTATTTTCCGCACTCATCAGCCTACCTGGGATGATTGTCAACAGATTTTACAGACTTTGTTCACTTCTGAAGAGAGAGAGAGAATCCATCGGGAGGCTGCTAAGATTATCTTGGGGGACAATGAGGGGGACTCCCAGACTAGGAGGGATGAATTGGAGGAATCACTCCCTTCGAGTCTTCCTCGTTGGAACCCTAACACTGATGTAGGGATGACAGCCTTGCGCCACTATCTACTTAGGGGTCTAAGGGCTACAGCTAAAAAGCCTACTAATTTAACTACGGTTAGTGCAGTCATGCAGGGTAAGGATGAGTCCCCAGCTGCTTTTTTGGAGAGATTATTGGAGGCATATCGAATGTACACCCCCTTAGACCCAGAAGATGAAAATAACAGGCGAATGGTAAACATGGCGTTCGTCTCTCAGTCGGCCCCAGATAGTATAAAAAAACTTCAAAAGCAAGAAAGATTTGAAGGAAAAGCTAGAAGTGAATTGGTAGAAATAGCTCAGAAAGTTTTCCAAAATAGAGAAGATCCTATTCGGGAGCAGACTAAGCAGCTTTCGCGAATCTTGCTGACAGCACCAACCCGGAAACCCCATCCCTCCAAGGGACGGCCGGAGAGAGGAGACATAAAGAAGAACCAATGTGCCTTTTGCAAGGGGATGGGGCACTGGAAAAAGGATTGTCCTAAATTGATAGGCAGAAGGGCTCAGGAACCTAAGGAAAGGGCCCGCCTCTTAGTAGAAACTGAAGATTGAGGGGGTCAGGGTTCCTTCGAGCTTGGCCCCCAGGAACCCATGATAAAATTAACAGTCGAAGGGAAGCCAACTGAATTCCTAGTAGACACGGGGGACACCTTTTCAGTTCTCCAAGAGACAACCAGGGAACTTTCATCCCAGAAGACTTCTATCATAGGGGCAACAGGAAAACCTAAATCTTACCCCTGGACTCAAGCCTGAATTACTGACTTAGGAAAGGATACTATTACCCATTCCTTCTTAGTAATGCCAGAATGCCCATACCCCCTCTTAGGCTGAGACTTGCTGCAGAAATTAAAGGCAACCATCTCCTTTAAAGATGGGGAAACAATTTTGCAACTGGGAGATCAGCTCCCTCAATCAATTATGTTAACTGTCCCTATCTCCGAAGAATATATTCTATTTGAACAAGAGCCTAAGGGGGCTATAGGAGAAAGCTATATCCAGGAACTACTTACTGAAATCCCTGGGGTCTGGGCAGAGAGCAACCCACCAGGATTGGCTTTGCATCAACCTCCTATCATTGTGCAACTCATGAGTACTGCTCTCCCCATCCAAGTCAAGCAATACCCTATACCTCAGAAGGCAAGGGAAGGCATAGCGAAACATATCAAGAGATTAAGAGAAGCGGGGATACTGACTCCCTGCCAATCACTATGGAATACCCCACTTTTACCAGTAAAAAAGCCAGGGACCGAAGATTATAGACCAGTACAGGACCTAAGAGAAGTCAATAGGAGGGTTGAAACCATTCACCCCACTGTACCTAACCCTTATACCCTTCTGAGCTCTCTGCCTCCAGGACGGACTTTCTATTCTGTACTGGACCTGAAAGATGCCTTCTTCACCTTACCATTGGCACCTCAGAGCCAACCCATCTTCGCCTTTGAATGGACGGACCCCGAAGGGGGATTTTTAGGCCAGCTAACCTGGTCCTTGGTTGAACCGCAAGGATTCAAGAATTCTCCAAACATCTTTGAAGAAGCCCTGGGCCGAGACCTCCTGGGATTCAGGGAATCCCACCCTCAGGTAACTCTTTCGCAATATGTAGATGACCTTCTTCTTGCAGCAGCATCAGAAGAGGATTGCCTAATCGCCACCAAGGAATTGCTCTCTGAACTAGCACGCCTCAGCTACCGGGTGTCCATGAAAAAGGCTCAGATCTGCATGCGAAAAGCCACATATTTGGGCTACCATCTGGAAGAAGGTAAGAGGACCCTATCTCTGGGACGGATAGAAGCTATCCTGAATATCCCAGCTCCAACCACCAAGCGCCAGGTACGGGAATTCCTAGGGGCGGTAGGCTACTGCAGGCTCTGGATACTTGGGTTTGCTGAAATTGCAAAACCCTTATACGCCTGCACAGGTGGAAAGGACCCTAACTTTCATTGGACTCGGGAAGAACAGGCCTTTATAGCTCTCAAGCAAGCCTTAGCCTCAGCCCCTGCCTTAGCCCTACCCGACATCACGAAACCTTTTCAGCTGTTTGTAGCTGAAAAGAAGGGGATTGCCAAAGGGGTCCTCACTCAAACCTTAGGGCCTTGGAAATGCCCAGTGGCCTATCTCTCCAAGCAACTAGACCCTGTAGCTGCAGGATGGCCATCATGCATGAGAGCGATAACTGCAACCGCCCTTCTTGTCAAGGAGGCACAGAAATTGACCTTGGGCCAGGACTTGCAGATTATCGGGGGCCACACCACTGAGGCCCTCCTTAGATCCCCACCTGACCGTTGGATTTCGAATGCGCGTCTTACTCAATATCAGGTGCTGCTACTAAATCCTCCTCAAGTCACTTTCTCTAAGTCCACGGCTCTCAACCCAGCTACTCTGTTGCCAGATTCTAAATATGGAGAAATTGTCCATGATTGCCTGGACATTTTAGAGACTATCACTGGATCTAGACCTGACCTCCGGGACACTCCCTTAGAAAACCCAGACTACGAGCTTTATACTGATGGAAGCAGTTATCTGAAAGATGGACTGAGATATGCAGGCGCAGCGGTGACCACGGAAAATCAAGTACTCTGGTCACAGGCCTTGCCCCAAGGAACCTCCGCCCAGAAAGCAGAACTAATTGCTCTGACCCAGGTGCTTCACTGGGCAAAAGGCAAGAAAGTCAATATCTATACTGACAGCCGGTATGCATTTGCAACTGCCCTGGTACATGGAACCCTCTACCAGGTAAGAGGACTTTTGACATCAGCTGGAAAAGAAATAAAAAATAAGCAAGAGATTTTAGCTCTTTTAGCAGCTATATGGAAACCTAAGGAGGTAGCCATTATCCATTGCAAAGGACATGAGACCAACCAAATCGCACCAAGAAAGGGAATGATCTTGCAGACCTGACTGCAAAGCGGGTAGCATTGGGAGAAGTGAAACCACTCGAAATTTTGCCACTTCTTCCCCAACGAGCCCTACCTACTTCTCCTAGCTATAACCAAGAAGAACAAGAATTAGGACAAAAACTGAATTGCACCACTGAGGCTGAATTTTGGCAATGATTGCCCGATGGGCGCATGCTGCTGCCAAAAGCATTGGGTATTGCCCTAGCCCGGGACCTCCATTATAGCTCTCACCTCGGTACCTCGAAATTAATTGCTCTAATTAATAAATATTTCTATGTTCCAGATTTGAAGACCATCGCCAACTCAGAGGTAACCCGTTGCTCAGCATGCGCTCAGGTCAACCCAGGGCCCCCAATCTCTCGCAGTGTAGGGGTCCGTATCAGAAGCCATGAACCAGGGGAACATTGGAAATTAGATTTTACTGAAATTGGAAAAAGCAAATATGGCTATAAATATCTCCTGGTCTTTATAGATACTTACTCTGGATGGACTGAAGCTTTTGCCACCAAGCATGAGACGGCCAATATAGTCGCCAGGCACCTCCTGACAGGAATCCTCCCACGATTTGGCTTACCCTTGGCGTTGGGGTCCGACAATGGCCCGGCTTTCATAGCCAAGATATCCAAAAGTCTAGCTGAGGCACTTAAAATAGACTGGAAATTACATTGCATTTACAGGCCTCAGAGCTCAGGATAGGTAGAGAGGATGAATAGGACTTTAAAGGAAACTTTAACTAAATTAAAACTGGAGACTGGAGAGAGTTGGGTAAGTCTTCTCCCTTTTGCCTTACTAAGAACCAGATGTACCCCTTATTTGAAACATTTAACCCCTTCTGAAATAATCTGTGGAAGACCACCTCCCATAATCCCCAAATTACACTTGGACCACCTGTGTGACTTAACTAACCAAGAGTTTCTCAAGTCCTTACAGGCTATCAACCTCATCCAGAAAGAAGCATACCTTCTAGCCCAGCAGAAGAGACAACCAGAAGACGCCCAACTTCCAACACTTAACATAGAGCCTGGGGACTGGGTTTGGACTAAGAAATTTAACCGAGAGACTTTAGAACCCACCTGGGAAGGACCCTTCCTTGTAATCCTCTCAACCCCAACAGCTGTTAAAGTAACAGAGAAACACCATTGGTTGCACCATACTCAGGGAAAACTCACCCTCAGCAATCTCCAAGGACAAGGGATCTGTTTCACCAGCGGCAGCTACTCCATGGACAACTCACCTTATAAGGACAATTGCCTAGACACTGTGCCCCTTACTGCTTCAGGATCCACTTGGACTTTAATCACCCCCAACGGTACCTAGTTTGCCTGCTCATCTGGTATCACCTGCTGTATTGCCCCTAGTAATGCTTCTGACCTATGTATTGGTGTTTATATAATTCCCCAGGTTTACCTATATGCTGGGCCCTCAGGTACTGCCCACTTCCTAGCTCAAGATCAACATTTTAGACTGCAAAAAAGGACTCCAATTCTAATCCCTATCTTAGCCACCTTAGGGATTGCAGGTTCAGCAGCCATAGGAGCTGCGGCCATGATTACCTCTGATGTTGATATTAGAAAGTTTCAGCTACTTTCTCTGCTGATGTCGCTCTCCTTCAGACCCAAGTACAGTATCTTGAAAAACAAGTTGACTCTTTAGCAGAAGTAGCTATACAGAACAGAAGAGGACTAGATTTACTGTTTCTGAAACAGGGTGGCTTATGTGCCACCCTCGGAAAAGCCTGCTGTTTTTATATAAACCATTCAGGAATTATTAAACAATCAATGCAAGAACTGCAAAAGAGACTCAGAGAGAGAGATCTAGAAGAACAATCCTCTGAATCTTGGTTTCAGAACCTTTTCAATTGGTCTCCATGGCTGACTACTTTAATTTCAGCCCTAGTAGGCCCTCAATACTGTTACTTTTAGGTCTCACTTGCGGACCTATCATTATTAATAGGCTTGTAGCTTTTGTCAAGGACAGAGTCTAATCGGTCAAACTAATGGTATTAGCCCAACCCTACCGACACCTGCCAAGGACTGGAGACCACTATGATGAGTCAATGATTTGACCCACTAAGAAGAGAAGTGGGGAATGTTGAACCCTAAATTAGCCTATTCATAGGCCTTTATAGCAACCAGAGTAACGCAGAGAAGAAAATTTTCCACTGTCCCCTAAGTGTCCTATCTGAAAAGCACACAACCTCCCCTCCCTTGAACAATCTTGCAAGAATGTATCAACCCTGCAGCTATGCCCCAGACTATCAGGACATTCTGTGCAAACGCTAGCTAACTGCCAAAATCCGCTTCTGTACATCCTGCTTGCTTGCAAACTGCGTCTGCAACCCCCTATAAAAGGGAGCCATTTTAGAACCTCGGGGCTGCAGTTCTCTCCTGCATGAGAGGTGCTGCAGACGCCCGCGGGCTTAGCTCAATAAACTTCATAAAAGTGGTTAAAGTCTGAGTGTGGTTGATCTCCTGGGTTATAACAGAAATCACACTTGAAAAAAACACACACCAAACCTTGTTACGGGGCCGTGTTCTTCTTCCCTGTTAGGCACTCCGGCTGCCGCTTTTGAGGACTCAGCTTTGAAATAAGGTAAAGCTCCAGCTCCTTCCTTGAGACCAAGCAGCTCCTGATTGGCATCCATGCCTGGAGCAAGGGGACCTTACAGGGAAAGGGCTGGAGCTGCCGCCTGCACTGCCCTCAGAGACCCTCTGCCGCAGGCCCTGTAAGGCAAATGTATTTTGTTGTTCATATGGAATTAGAATATTTTGAGGTGTACTTTTCTTTCTTTACAAAATAATGGAGTCTGACATTTCAAATCACTCCATTTCTAATCTAGAAATTGGAATCACACACTACTTCCCATGTGAAATTTCATTTGGGAAAAGAAACAATGTAGCCTGTTTTTGTTGTTTGTTTTCAGCCTCTGGAAAGGTTGACTTTTGTCTGACCTGTTAACATTCAGATGAAGCTCCTTTGACTCCCGCAGTGGGTCAGGGTGGAGAAGTTGCATGATGAATTTCCTCGCCTCTGTCTCTGTCTGCCTGGTGCCAGCATCCTCACCATTGTACCCTGAGAACCAAGGTGGGGCCATGGGGAAGAACTGTGGGAACTCAGGGAGCCGAACTTAACCATTTCTCTTTCTTGCTACTTTTTGTTGTTTCTTTGTGTTGACTTTGTCCCTGGCATAATTCTCCACTTTTAAGCAAAACAAGTCTTGCTAAATATTGTGTATGTTTAAAATGACACAAATATTATTACTTCATTTAGAAAAAAGATTCAATGTTTTATCACATGCTTTTTTCAAAAGATCCAAGGCCTTTCTGTGGTCTTTGGCTATTTTAAGTGGTATCACCCCGCTCCTGGGCTGTCCAGCAGCTCGCCCACATGAGCATGTCTGGGGGTCCCACTTACTGCCCCTCAACTCTTCCTCCAGCAAAAGCCACTGCACCAGGTAGAGCAGAAGCTGCATGTCAGTGACAGTCCTTGGAATCAAGTGCCCTGCCGTTGAGGATTTGAATCATCTAGGTTGTCTTCTAATTTGCAATAGGAAATCTTCCTCGACCTTCCCAAACAGAATTTGATGCTAAAGCTGACTTCTCTCCTCCAGAAAATAAAAGTGAGAGGAAAGGAAAGCAAGGTGAGTGGGAAGAGGAAGGCCTGGCCTGGCTTCAGCCCTCAGCTTCAGGAGAAAATGCACCCACCTTTCCTGAGTGTTCTGTGGGGTTAGGGCCAAACAGCCATGACAGTAGAAAGAGGGCTTTGGCCTTATTGTGAAAATTTTAATGTCATCATCATAATGTTATTTATGTAAATGTAGTTATTTGGCTATTTAATTTTTTTAAAAGAGAGGAAAAAACTTGTATTCTCCTGGTGGAATGAAATGGCTCAAAATGGTATATTTAGGGAATTTTAAACCATTATTATTTACTTAAAGACCAAATATGATAAAGTTGTTCTGAGTATTGCATCTAAATCCACAGTAAGGAAATCTCACAATGTTATTGCAGATATGCATTTTAAAAATTATGAAGTTACTGCATAGTAGCTGGATTTATAACTCAGCATTTAAACAATAAAATGAAACCATCATGTGAATGAGGAAAAAAACCTACATTGAGACACCACTTCACACCCACTAAGATGGTTATAATTTTTTTTTTGAAAATCTAAAGTAACTGTTGGTGAGGATGTGCACAAATTAGAATCCTCATACATTGCAGGTGGGAATGTTCAATGGTGCAAGCACTGTGGAAAATATTTGGAGAGTGTTAGAGGCTCCCCTCACTAGGTTTGCAATAATTAACAAGGTGTAACACAGTTCCCCAGATACACATTGAGGAAAGACAAGCCCACCCCTGCCCGTAGTCTACATGCCTAAAAACACAGCATTTCCCCAAAGGTTGAACAAAGAGACCACGTGGAAATGGGAGTAAAGTGGGATAGAGAGCTTCCCTCTCCAGACCAAGGCACCACCAGCCCCTCAAGCACTCCAAGGACACATAACTCCCCAGCTCACTATCCTCTAGCTGTACAAAGGAAAATTTTCACCTCTAGAGCTTCCTATTGGCTCCTGAACCTCACTGGAACCCCAACCCCCTCCCACTGACCATCATTTCCTTGCATAGGGAAGTACTGTATGAATTCATATTCCCCCTTCTGGGGGCGGGCTGAAGTCTATTCTTCAAACCCCCTCCACCGGGAGAGCTTCTCAATAAAACTTCCTGCCTGCAATTATCAGTCTCCATGTCCCAGTATGTGCCATTTTTCCCAACAGAGAGTTCCTCAATAAGTTATACACAGAGTTAGCACATTGTCCAGCAGTACTGCTCCTATTATTGTACCTTCCATAAGTGAAAACAGATATTCAAATAATTGTACACAAATGTTCATGGTAGAACTAGTCACAATAACAACAGGTGCAAACAACCTGTATCATCAAGTGAATGCATAACCAAAATAACTTATATCCATATACTGGAATACTGCTCAACCATAAAAAGGAATGAAGTAATAGCAGAAGATATAATATTGAAAATTTCAAAAACATGATAAATGAAAGAAGCCATATTAAAAGGAAAATTTTTTAAAGATTCCATTTATATGCAATATCAAGAATAGGCAAATCTATAGAAACAGAAAGAAGATTAATGGTTGATAAGGGTTTGAGGGGAGTGTGGAATGGGGAGTGGCTCCTGTTGTGGGTATGAGCTTTCCTTTGGAGGTGATGAAAATGCTCTGGAACTAGATAAAGCTGATATACAACACTGTGTCCTAAATGCCACTGATTGTACTCTCTAAAATGGTTAATTTTGTTATGCGAATTTCACCTCATAAAAAATGTGCAGATATGCAAAAGTATGGTAACTGCATGATATTTTATTCAAAGAAATCAAATTTTCTTTGCAATATAAAACATGTTTTTTAAACAAGTCAATTTTATTGATACATATTAATAAATAATAAATCCATCCAAAATGTGCATTCAGTAGTATGTGGCATAATCACATATTTGTGCATTCACCACTTCGATCATTATTAGAGCATTTTCTTTATTCCAATAATAATGATAATGAAAAGCAAAAAAGACAGACAAACCCAAAAAACCTCATCACCTCTCAATCTCTGTATGCTCCCTCTACCAGGCATAGCTGCTATTCTGCTTCCCTCTCTCTAGTTTATTTGTATTTACATATTGTAAAAACAGTCTTATATATACAATATTATCCATTTTCATATTTCATATGAGGTTTCACTTTGTTACACAGTCCCAAAACATCCACATTTTAATGTAAAAAGTGAATATAAACAATAATAGTTCAAAAATTTTTAAACACTTATTTTCTCATATTTATTTTTCATGCCAAAATGACACCATATTCAGAGAAAAATCAAATAAAAATGGCAAATTAAAAAGAAATATTTGGGGACTCACAATTCAGAAGTCCAAACCTGGACAAGCCTGGGTCATGGGGGAATGGGGAAGGGGAGGTCTGCATAGGGTGGGAGTGGTGAACGTGGCGGCCCCTGGTGGCGGGTTTGTTTATCCTGGGGAAGAAAGGTGAGCAGGGAAGGAAGAAGGAATGCAGCTTGGTGGAGGCAGCTGCCACAGGGAGCCACCACCAGGACTGCCTGCCACCCTCCCCTCAACCAGGTAAAGTATTCAACTGTGTGGGAATCTACAGAAATCCTAAAAGACTGTAATACAGGGACAATGTCTCTGGCACCCACCCCACGTCTATCTGGAGAGATGGCTGCTGGTCCTATAGCAAAAGCTGGCACTATACAAAGGTTAAAGTAGTAAAATTTTTCTACAAGTGGATGATTAATTACTTCAGTATTTGTCCAGAAGAAATGGGTGAAGTATTTAAAAAGTTCAACCTTTTCATCTTGGCTCCAAGACAAAATGTAAATGAAAAACATATGGAACAGGGAAAAGACTAGGGTTTTAAAAACTTCATTAGAAGGGACTTTTTGCTTGATGAAGCTAATGGTCTTTTACCAGATGACAAGCTTACATTATTTTGTGAGCTGGTTTCCCAGTTTTTAGTGCAATTTTTGAACACAAAATGTTAGAAAGAAAAAAGAATCAAGTGGAAATAAATATTATCCCTGAGATTTTTAAGGAAATGAGATTCATTTTATACAGGGAAAGCACCAAACCTTGACAGATTGGCTGACGATTGTTGGCAGCTGCAGACAAATATGCCCTGGATCTGGTGAATGTTATGTGTGAAGAAGCTTTGTGTAGTAACCTCATCATAGAAAATGTCGCAGATAACCTTGTCTTTGCAGATTTGCACAGTGCAGAGCAGTTGACAGCACAAGCCATAGACTTTATTAATAGTTGCAGTGTACTTCAACAACTTGGGTGTAAAGATGGGAAAAGCTGGAACAGCAGTCAAGCAGCAGACATGATGTAAGGTTGAGGGTGGAAGTCTTGATTCAATCCCACCCTCAAGAAGTAGCAGAAACCTTCTAAGAATTAGCATCTGCACCTAGTCCACAGTTTGGCATTCCACCCAAACAATTGCACAGTCCTGAAAACTTCCATGAACTCTAAAACAATGGAATTGACTTTTACTTCTCAAGGTCCAGAAGGATTCTAATTCACAAACCATAAGGAACAGTTTTTTTTCTGTAATATTGTCCACAGAACAGAAGCAGAAAAAGCATATGGTTTGCTTTTCAGGTGGATAATTTATGATTTATTATTCAGTTTTAAATTAGACCAATTATATTCTTAATTCCCTTCAAGGCATTAAATTATCTTCAGTGCCTCATCTTGTTTAAATAATCCTTTAATTTTTTTATTGCACCTTGTCATTTTCAATAAGGCTATGCAGAATTGCATGAGATCCATAATGTAGTAATATTGATAAGTGAAGATATTAAATTTCAAAAAGACCTTCCATTATTTTAGAAAACAAAATGAATTTTATAGGGTTTGTCCTATGCTATATCAAAGGTTCTGCCTAAAAGCACTTGTATTGGAGATTACCTGGAATGTCTCCAGTCTAAGTTCTATGGCTAGAGTAGAGCCTTAACTTCAAGGTAAGTTATGGCAATCCACTGCTTCAATTCTAATTTAATTTTCATTTCAGGGGGCAAATATGAACTGAGTTGATCTAAATTTTTTGTAAAATTTGTAATGTTTGTCTCTATGCTAACTGTCCAACAAAGTAAGAGAAAGAAACTTTTGTTTGTGTTTCTTTATTGATTCTCCCAAATTTACAATGATTGAGAACTAATTGAGGTTAAGATTTCCACAAAAAGAAAGTGTGTTTTGTGCTGAGGTAATATTTTTAAAGTTTGTAGTGACTTACATTTATCTGAAGAATTCTGTACATGTTAAAACTAAGGATGACCAAATTTAAATTTAATGAGTGGGCCGATTAAGAAAGATATATGCTCTTTTAATGTGTAACTATTGTATGCTGAATGGTATATATGTTTTTTGCTCTTGAAGGAATTAATAAGGTAAAATTAATTGTGTCTAAACTTTTGAAAGAAAATTTCAAGACAGATTGAGACCACTGGGACATTTGTGATAAATATCTTTGATTATAGTTCAATTGGTTTGACTTTCAGATATTCATTATTGAAATTATTCATTTTTTATCACAATTTGGAGATGACACCAGAGAATTCTAGGCATTTATCTGTAAAGACACTATGTGTTAGATTACCTGCTGAATCTCCAAGGCCTGTGGTATTTACTGGTACACATAATGCAGTCAAAAGGAATTATGAATGAATAAAAGAATCAATTTTCCCAATGATCTTACATATCCACCATCATATGAGGGTTATAATTTTGTAATTTTCTGGTAATCCAATCAAGATGAGTAGTCTGTGTCCCAGAGAATGAAATATTAACTAGGATTATTATTTGTATAATTAAGGTGTGACCCCTGGAATACAGCCCTTATTAGGTTTACTGAATATTTTTAAGGGAATACAAAACAGAAGTTATATTCCCCTTGAGAAGAAGAAGCTGAACAGGTTAGGACTTTGGGATAAGGGCAAAGTTCTACTTTCCTTTGTAACCTCTCTTAGAACGTAGTTGACTGTTGTGTGAATGTTGTCGTGGGGCTGGGTAGGATGGTTGGGGGAATCGCACAGCGGCGTTCCGAGGGGTTTGGACGGCGAGAGAATAAAGGCAGCAGACAAGTTTCTCCTTGGGTTCAGCAAACAGGATCTCTTTATTGAGGAAGTGCAGGGCCTTTTATCGATTCAGTGAGGGGTCTTGTGTGGGGGTCTTGTAGGAGGCAAAGCAAGAAGAGAGAGGAAGTACGTGGCAGGCTAAGATTGGGCACAGTTGGTTGCTAGGGAGGGTTTGCTATCGTGGAAGGCAGGAAGGTTTCGCGGGCGCGGGAACAGGGTGAGCTACATTCTTAAAGAAGGCTGAAAATAGAGTTAGGCTAGTCCTTTGTTATAGTCGGCCATTTTAGCTTTACCTCCTTAGGCAACCTCCAACATTTCCTCCCTTTTGTTTTTAAAAGGGGCGGTTGACGAGGTTGTTTTAAGACCAGGGGCGACACGGGCAACGCGGCGTTGGCGAGGGGGTACCTGTGCCTGTCTTAGGTTAGAACTATGCCCAGTAAGGACCTGCAGCATTCCTTACCCAGCTTGTGGTCAGTCTTACCCGTCAAGGGGTTACATGGCAGCATATGGCCATGCCCCTGTCTTAGGTTGACTGATGGGCTAGCTCAGTTGCCCGTCATTGGCTATCCAGTCCAGCACCTCTGTGAGCGTTTTTTACCCGGTGGGTCTTGAGTAGATTAGTCGCCTGAGGAGGGTTGGAGGCCGTTGATATTGAAGTGGGCAGAAGTGGCTTGGGTTGGGTTCACCTCAAGGGCGAGCAGAGGCCCCGACATTAAAGCCATTGCTCGTCCCTAAAGCAAACCCAGCAAAGGCTATGATATTAAGGATGGGTGAAGGAAATTGGTTGAGAGGATTGGCGGGGAGTGCGCCGGGAAGAACGAGGATTGAGAGGCTCCTTAGTTGGGAGTTGCTGATAGTGGACTTGCACAAACGAAGTGAAAAGGGTATTAGCTTGATCCTTTGCGAGTTGGACGATTCTTCTGATGGCCCAAGGTCCGACTGCTAGTGCGACAAAAAGAATGATTAGAGGGCCTATGATAGGGAGGATGTAGGGGAGGAGTCCTTGGAATCCCCAGGAGAGACCTCCCCCTTGGGCTTCCCTTTCCCTTTTACGTTTTTCTAGCCCAGCTCTTACTTGGGCTAAGTTGTCTTGAATGAGACCTGAGTGATTAGCATAGAAACAGCATTCTTCACCCAGGGCAGCACAGAGGCCTCCTTCTTTAAGAAAGAGGAGGTCTAACCCTCTGCGGTTTTGGAGAACTACTTCGGAGAGGGAAGTAAGAGATTTTTCTAGGTGGTTAATAGCTGTTTCAAGCCGGGCGATATCTTCATCAACAGCGGACCTGAGGGAAGCAAGGTTGTTACTTTGTGTGGTGAGGGCTGCAATCCCGGTGCCGGCTCCTGCAAGACCTAAAAGTGTGGCAATTGTAATTGCTGTAATGATTTCCCTTTTACGTTTGTCGACAGGGAGAAGATGATGTTGCCAAGAATCAAGGAATTGGTCATAGGTATGGTAAAAGATGCGGGGGAGCAGAGCAGCGAGCACACAGGTTTCATTGGTGGTATTGAGGGTGTGAACACTGAGGCATGGGGTAAGGCCTGTGGAGGAACAGATCCATTACGTGTTATTGGAGGGTATGAGAAACATTGTGGTTGCTGCAGGGGTGGTTGTGCGGTTGCAGAGGGCTTTAATGGAGGGAATAACAGTGCCTCCGATTTTAGTGACACAGTGCCCGCTCTGAGAGACAGACTGGATTGTTAGTCCTATTTGGGTTTGGTTCCAATTACAAGACGCGGGATTTACTTCTGAAGAGGATTTAAAGGAGTCGTTAGTAGCTATAGCCTCGTAGTAAGGCATTGAGGAGGAGAGGCACAGCCAGCAGCTGGCGGTAAGGTTGGGATTGGAGGAATTAAGAGTGGAAAAGGAGGCGTTAACTAAGGACAGAAGCGGGTTATGGATTTGTAACGGAAGAGATGGGGTAAGAGGGACGGCGTTGGAGTTAGAAGACTGATTGTTAGGGGGTGCAGGAATAGAGGGAGGGTTGATGACTGGGTTGGGGCCCACTGCAATGGCAGGTGGGGAAGGCAGCAGTGTTTTTTGTATTTTAAAAAGGTTACCGTAGTCATAGCTTGTCATATAAAGACGTGCCCCCCAGGTGCGGCCACTTAACCATGCAGTATTTGAGGGGTCTTTAACTGTGAGGGTTATAATAAGGCCAGAAGCACTAAAGGCAAGGTGGGTGTCTCTGTTAGGGGGATTAGACCAGCCAGTGGCCATCGTTTCACAGCCCCAGGAGGGACAGTAATAGTATGAGGGATTGTGGCAGTCTTTGTTTGTAGCAGGACAAATATAGATGCCACTGACGGCCTGGAGATTAGCCCCATCACGGGGTTTGAAGTGGCAGGTAGGTAGATTGGGATTGGAAATTTTACATCTACTTTTGTCTGTTTCGGACCACTTGTAGTTATAGCTAGTAAGCTTACATGCATGGAGAGTGAAGGATGGGGCTTGTGAGGTGACATTATAAAGTATAACCTTGTCCGTTGAATCTTGAAGTGTCCAATTAAAGGGCTGATGTGCCGGGTTAGAGAGGACAGGCGTTGTGACTGCAGAAAGAAAGAGGATTATTAGGACTACCAGGTTAATGGGTTGGTTAGGCTGGAGGGGAGTTTGTGCGCGGAGATTGAGGAGTACTTGAGGAGTTGGGTTGTTCGGTATAACACTTGTCATTTGGCAGGTTAGGTGTCTCAGCTGTTGGTGTTCCCTTCTCGTTGGGCGCTTGGTCTGCGGTGGCGGGTCGGATGTTTTGTCCCGGGATCCAGATGGGTTGGGGAGCTCCATCTGGAAAGACACAAGCAAAACCCCTACTTTGACACAGGAGAGGGTGAGGCCCTTGCCACTTGTTGGTTTCTGGATCTTTCCAGCACACCAATGGTAGCGGTGTGGAGAGAGAGGAAGCGCCCCAGTGCTTGTGCATGGGTGATAACCCATGTTTGTCAAAAGTAAGCAAGTTATGTTTTATTAGTACTGCAGTTAGGACTTCGTCTGGCGTTTGATGGGGGTTTTCCTCCCTTTCTTTAATTATTAAAGCCTTAAAAAGCAGGTTAGTTCGTTCAACGATGGCTTGTCCCTGAGGGTTGTAGGGAATGCCAAAGTGGTGTGTGATATTGTAAAGTTTGAGGAAGGCTTGAAATGAAGAGCTGTGGTAAGCGGGTGCGTTGTCTGTTTTAAGGTCCCAGGGCACACCCATAAGGAGGATGGCCCGCCTCAGAGCCTGGATACAATGACGGGCACGCTCACCAGGAAGGGCAACAGCGCTGACTAAGCTGGAGTAAGTGTCTTTAACAACATGAACATATTTTTGTCGGCCAAAGGACGGGACATGAGTGACGTCCATTTGCCAGCATGAGTTAGGTTTTAAGCCTCTAGGGTTGACACCCTGGGGCTGTAGGGGCCCAAGAGGTAAAAAGGGGGCGCAGCGTCGACAGCTGCGCACAAGATGTTTGCAGAGGTCTGTGGTCAGATCCGGAAATAAATGTTTTAGACTGGATGCTGAGAAGTGGAATCTGGAGTGTAAACTCCGTGCCTGAGTAATTAAATCTTGATTGTGTATGGCAAGCGTCAGTGTGGAGACTGTAGAATCGATTAACGCGTTGCCTTCTGCGAGTGGGCCGAGTAAGCCTGAGTGACTGCGAATGTGAGTGATAAACCATGGCTGTACACGTCGTTCAGTTAGCTGTTGTAGACGTGCTAAGCTGCAATCAAGAGCCGAATCTGATGGAAAGAATGTACTGAAGGCTATCACTTTGCAAACCTGACAGGCATATGCACTGTCAGAGAAAATGTTAATAGACTCATTAGGAAATATGGAGAGAGCAAGGATAATAGCTTCAACTTCTCCCTTTTGGACAGAGCCATCTAGTTTGATCGTGCGGACATGAGGGGTGTTGGAGTTAATGGAGAAGGAAGCAAACCCATAGCCCTTCTTCGAGGCGTCTGTAAAGACAATGCGAGCATTGGGTAATGGCGTAGAGGAAGGAAAGGCGTGGTGTTGATGTAAGATGTAGCATCCTAAGCCCTTGCAAGATTTTGTGGTTAGGGTAGTGGTTATCTATTTGTCCTGTGTAGCCTGCAAGAAGTATTTGAAAATCTGCATTAGATTGAGCAAGCAAGTCAGTTTGTTCTTTGGAAAAAGGCCAAATGATAGTATCAGGTTCAGCCCCGTACATTTGAACGCTGAGGCGTAGTAAGGTTTGTGCCAGCTGGACGACTGCTGATGTTAAGGGAAATATTTTGGAGTTACGGGACTTGGCTAAATGTGTCCATAATAAAGGTCCTTCTTGCCACAAGGCTCCTGTGGGAGTTCCTTTAGTTAAAAGAACTAGGGCCTGGGTGGGCTTTGTAGGGTCACGCCGTTTGTTTGCTGTCTCATTTATTTGTTGGGAGACTTTATTGACAACTGCCTTTGCTGCGGGGGTGACTTTCACAGTTTTGGTAGCAGCCACGGCAACACTACCCTTTGTCTCTAGTAACTTAAAGAGAGGCTGTAGTTCTGCTGTAGTAATAGGGAGAGCAGGCCTCATCCAATTGATTTGTCCACATAAGGTTTGAAGCTCAGTTAAAGTCATTTCATTAGGGCAGTGGATTTGCAAGGGAATTGGGTGGACCTGTTCAGTTATTTTATAACCCAGAAAGGTAAAGGGAGCATGATGTTGCACCTTGTCCGGATTAACTGTTAACCCAATGAGTTTAAGATTGTTGATTAGCTCTTGGAAGCCTTCTGATAGGACTTGAGCATTTTCATGGGCTAAGAGGACATCATCCATATAGTGAAGGACAAGAAACTTGTGTCTGAGAGGCTGAATTGCATAGTTGACATAAATTTGGCAAATGGCAGGGCTATTTTTCATGCCCTGTGGGAGTACTTTCCATTGGTAGCGTTCGTTGGCCCCTTGGTGGTTAGTTTGAGGGACAGAGAATGCAAATTTCTCCTTGTCTGACTCATGCAGGGGGATGGAGAAGAAACAGTCCTTTATGTCCAGTACAATCAGTGAGTATTGCAGTGGGATTGCTGATGGATGGGGCAAGCCTGGTTGGGGTGAACCCATAGGCTTGATGTGAGCATTAATGGATCTCAAGTCATGAAGGAGGCGGAATGCATCTTTTCCCCTCTTTTTAATTACAAAAACAGGGGAGTTCCAAGGGCTATAACTTCTTTCTATGTGTCCTAGTTGTAACTATTCCGTTACCAAGTTTTGCAATGCTGTTAATTTATGGGACGGAAGTGGCCATTGTTCAACCCAGACAGGTTCCTCTGTGTCCCAGATGAGAGGAATGGGCGTTGGTGGAGTTAATCGAGCAACGGCCTGTGCGCTTGGGGGGGACGCCCTGGTTGTGAGTCTATCTGAACAAGAGAGATATGGCAATCCTGAATGGGATTTTCACTGACACCTGAAGAGAGGGTTGCGCCCATTTGTTCCAAAATGTCTCTGCCCCAGAGAATGGTGGTAAGATGAGGGACAAAGAGGGGAGTAAATACCCCAGAATGTCCCTCCTCGTCCTCCCATGGGAGAAGAAGGGTGGACTGGAGGGAGGCACCCTTTGCAGTGGCACCGTCAATGACTGGACCTGGTTCAGTAGGAGTTATGTGGGCGTAGGACTCAGGAAAGCAAGAAACTTCTGCCCCTGTGTCCAATACCCCCGTATACCAGTTGTCTTTTATTTTTAATGTCAATGTTGGACGACTGTGAAGAACAGGAATACTCCACTTTATGGCCTTGGAGCTTATGGCTTTGAGGGCCGGGCCTTCTGTGTTTGGGCCTTTTGTGTCTCTTGAGTGCGGGGCTGAGACTTGCCCCCTGGGAAGTTTAAAGGCCTCCCAGTTACATCCAATGTGGAGCGGCAGTCTCGTGCCCAATGATATCCCTTTTTGCAGCGGGGGCACGGAGTGGGCGGTTGGAGAGGGCGCCTTGGCTTAACGGCATCGGCAGGTGGCTCAGGAGCATACCTGACACTGGGGAGTTGGGGGAACCTGTCAGGAGATGGACAGTCCTGGGCAAAATGTCCCTGTTGACCGCAATGGAAGCATGGGCCAACCACCAAGGCAAGCACCGAGGCAAGACAGGTGGCTAAATTATGGGTACTTTGATCGAGGTCTCTGCAAGCCAAGATCCAATCATGAATTGTGCCCTGTCTTTTGGAAGTGATTGCTTGCTTACAAACTGCATTAGCACCTTCTAAGATAAGCTCTCTGGCCAGGGCCATTTGGGCTTGCTCATTGCTAACCTTGCGAGCGCATGCCTCTTGGACTCTAGAGACAAAGGAGGAGAAATCCTCGTCTTTGTTTTGTGTGAGCTTGGTGAAGGTATCTGTTTTAATGGCTGAGCAATTACCAAAGGCACGCATAGCAACACCGCGGAGCTGGTCCCAAAACAAAGGGTTTGGGTTGGCATACCGAGCAGGGTCAACGAAGGGTCCTGAGCCCATAAAGGCATCAAGGGGGAAGTTAACACCCTGAGACTGGTTTTGCCTAACCTGCTGTTCGGCCTGATCTTGGAAATGAGCGCGCCAGTTAATATATTGACCTGGAGTAAGGATGGCTCGCGCAACCCCCTGCCAATCGTAAGGGAGGTTGAGATTCATTGAAATATCAGTGAGAAGTTGCTGAGCAAAGGGGCTGCCAAGGCCATCTTCCTTGACAGCCTGTCTTAAACGTTTAAGTTCTGACGCATCATATGGGTACCACGGGAGGGGGCGCAATGGCCCACGAAGGAGATTAATGGGGTGCACGGAAGGGGAGGTTCCCGGATTATAAGGTGGAAGGAGAGCAGGTGGAGTAAGGGACTGAGGGAGACTGAGAGACGGAGGGGTAGTGGGCTGAGGGGAATATTGAGCAGTTGGGCCAGTAAGAGAAATGCTGGTGGGCAGGTAGGGGGGCCACGGCGGAGGATCAGGCCCCTGAAGGAGCAAGGGCCCAGGCAGAAGCAGCTGCGGAGGAGCGGGGCCAGAGAATGTGGAAATTCCAGGAGGCGGGGTAGGGGGCTGAGGGGGAGGAGGAGCACAGGGGGAGGAGGAAGTTGCTTTGCAGTTTGGGGAACGGTTGCAAGAGGAAGTTGCGGTAGCACTTGCTGATTCTCACCCTTCGTGGGGGGGAGGTCCGGGTATAGCAAGTTCCTCTTTTCAGATGGAGGAGAAGGAGGAAGCGCGCCGTTTTGAGCCTGATAATTAACAGTCTTTGTTAGGCGCGGAGGCAGCCTCTGAATCTTCCAAGAGGTTATTAAGCTGGAAGACCAGGGTGCTCGAGTCCTCACAGTCCTCCCCCGAAGAGGAGGGCTCTGAGAGGGAGACTTCTAGAGGCTTAGCGCCGAGGAGACAGGAGCGGATGGTAATGAGTGTGGGGATGAGGCCGGGAGGGAAGTGTTTATTCTCATGCTCCATGGCAGACGTTACTCTGTCGATGAGCAAGCGATAGGTATCCAGATCCCAAAGGTTAGATGTGAGAAGCCAGGGGTTGAAGGGAAGCAGCAGGTCCCAGTAAGTCTGAAGTTGCTTAGCAGAGACTTTGCACTGGTGGCAGGCGAGGAGGCTAGCGAGAGCTCTGACCTGAGGGGCTTGGCGAGAGGAAAAGGAGGATCCCATAGCCTGAAGGCGAGATTAAAATGCAAAGGAAGATAAGGAGACACAAAAGGAGGGTGCAAAGCACTGCTGGTGGGATCAAGGAGAAGGAGAGCTGTGGGAAAACCCGATAGAGAACCCCTACGAGAAAGAGCAGGGCAATCGGAAAGAGGAAAATAAAAGGGAATCAAGAGACAGCAGAGTTAAATGTCATAGGGGACAGAGAGAAAGGAAGGGAGTGGGGGTGACCTCGGGGGCGAGAGCCGAAGGAAAGAGGCACCGAGGGGAACAGGGGTCCGCCAAGTTATGAAGCAAGGCAGACGTAGTCCTTGTGGCTAAAGCTCACAGGGATGAGGAGGGAGGGGGTACCCCGGGGGCAAAAAGCCGAGTCTCAGAGAGAGAGAGGGGTACCGAAGGGAATAGGGGTCTGCCAAGTTATGGAGCAAGGCAGACGTAGTCCTTACCCGTTCGCGGAGGTTACGGGCCAGCGGCAGACGACCGTGCCCCACATTGGGCGCCACTTGTTGTGTGAATGTTGTCGTGGGGCTGGGTAGGATGGTTGGGGGAATCCCACGGCGGCGTTCCGAGGGGTTTGGACGGCGAGAGAATAAAGGCAGCAGACAAGTTTCTCCTTGGGTTCAGCAAACAGGATCTCTTTATTGAGGAAGTGCAGGGCCTTTTATCGATTCAGTGAGGGGTCTTGTGTGGGGGTCTTGTAGGAGGCAAGGCAAGAAGAGAGAGGAAGTACGTGGCAGGCTAAGATTGGGCACAGTTGGTTGCTAGGGAGGGTTTGCTATCTGTGGAAGGCGGGAAGGTTTCGCGGGCGCGGGAACAGGGTGAGCTACATTCTTAAAGAAGGCTGAAAATAGAGTTAGGCTAGTCCTTTGTTATAGTCGGCCATTTTAGCTTTACCTCCTTAGGCAACCTCCAACAGTTGACCTCACCATGTCCTCCAATTTTTGTCTTCTGATGAGTTCTCCAATCAGTAGATGTGAACCAACCTTATTTATTTATACTTTTATAAGTCCTGACTATACTCAAACTTTTTTTAAATATCAGAACATCTTACATATTTTGTGCCAACTTTTTTTCACCATACTCATTACCTATTTTGACTATTTATGTCCTTTATCTATTTTTATCTTGACTCTATTCTACTGCTTTTAATTGCCTCCTCCAATATTCTATGTCTTTACTGTTCAATACTGTCCACAGTAGCCACATGTGGCTATCAAAGTTTAATTAATTAAATTGAAATAAAACTAAAAATTCAGTTCTGTAACTCTAGCCAAATTTCAAGTGACCAATAGCCACATGTGGGTAGTGGCTTCTGTAATGGACTGTGTATATATAGAACAATATTTTCATTGTAGATAGTATTATTAGGCATGTTAATCTTGATTGTAGATATTTCTTCTATTTTGTCTATTTATAAATGATTCACTTTTTGCTTCTCTCTTAATTCCCTTCTATGTCTTTCCTCAAATAATGTTTTATTGTATTTCTTTTAACTTCTTAAGGAAGGAGTTTATATCACTTGGTTATTTATTTTAATTAGTACAAGTATTTTTGACAATATAAGGCCAAGAATTTTCCTGGAAACATTGGTTTAGCTTTGTGAATTTGGCAATTTTATGTAATGTATTCAATTATTATTATCATTTTTCATAATGTACATTTTTATTTGTGCTAAGGATATTTTGAAATTTTACTCCTTAAATTTCAGTTCATGGATTATGGTTTTTTTTGGTCATTATTTTCTGGTTTTATTTCCTTTTAAATAGGTAATGTTGGATAGCCCTTTCAAATTTTTGCAGAGTTTCTCCATTTTATTTTATGAACCATTTGTATGCTAGGTCCATGAGCTCTTTAAAAATAGATTTTCTTTTTTGGAGATGTGGTACTTCATGTATACATTTGTTGAATGTGGAATTTGTTCTACTTTTTCTTAGGAAGTAGGAAGGATTTATATTGCCAAAAGAAGTAAGAGACACAAGTATAATAGATAATAAATAAGTTAAGTAGGGCCAATATGGAGTGTCTCATTTTAAGCCCCATGTCAGCAAACCAAAGCTTAACTAAGTTCCTGTCTCTTGTCAGTGCTCCTTCTCCAAGAACCTAAACTATAAGAACAACCAATCATATCTCATCAGCTACCTTTTTCTTCTATAGCTTTGTTCCTCTAAATCAAGGCTAAGCCAAGTAAGGAAAACTACCCTGTACCAATCAATAAGATAATTTTCTTTAAGATAACCTTGTTCTGCTTATATGAACCTTGCTTTTGGGTTGAACATTACTGATTTTATGAATCACTAAAAGTATAAGATCTAAAAATTTAACTTCCTACACATATTTTCTTATTTCAGTTTTTGGCAATCAGAACAGAATATGAGGACCACTGTTGAGGACTCTGGGGATAAGAAAGACAGAAGAAGGCTGCTGCTGAACTTTTTGAGCTCTCTGCCTTCCCCACAATCTCCATGACTTATGGGGGAGTCTTTCTCAGATCTGAACTTCAACCTTTTTGTGTTTGAGCTCTCCAATCTCACTAGCTCTTAGCCCAAACATCAATGGGTCAATCTCTTTGGTGAGAAAGCTCAAATTTGGGCCTAAATCTCTACCATTATGGTAAAGTCCACAGTTTCATTTTTGCTATTGCTGGTTTCATTGCCCCATGTACAAAGTAAGATGGAAAGTGATAAAGATGGGGAACTCATACTTTTAAATTTTTGATTCTCCATCCTCTGGCACTCTGACATATGTTCAACAATTATTTGGCTGGAAGCTGTGCATATAAAACAAAATGGCAAAATCTCACCAAAGGCAACCTAGAATACCAATGTTCCTTTTCATTGCCGTGTTTCATTAAATTAATATATCCAACTTACTGGCAGGCTTAGGTTATTTCTAGTTTGTGGCTTGCTGGGGGTTAAATTGTGTTCCCCAAACAGGATATGTTCAAGTCATAATCCCCAGCCCTGTGAATCTGACTCAATTTTGAAATAGGGTATTAGAAGTTATTATTTAAGATGAGGTCAAACTGGATTTAGGTTGGCACTAACCCTGTATGACTGGCATCCTTGTAAGAAAGAAAGAATTGGACAGAGACAGAGAGAGAAGATGCCATGTGATGGAGGCAGAGATGGAGTCATGCTGCCACAAGCCAAGGAACACCAAGGATTGCATGCAATGATAGAAGCTAGAAGAGGCATAAACAGATTCTTCACTATGTATTTTGAAGGAAGCATGGCTCTGCTGACACTTTAATTTTGGACTTCTAGCCTTCAGAACCAAGAAAATGAATTTATAGTTTTAGGCCACCTAGGTTGTTTTTCTTTGTTACAGCAGTCCTGAGAAACTAAAACAGGGATTTTACAATAATGATACTCCAAAGCTTCTCATATATGTCCTCTGATGAACATGTGTATGGATACCTGTTGGGTGTGGAATTGCTGAGTCAGAGTGTATGTATAAGTTCAGCTTTAGAGGATACCGCCAAAGCACTTTCCAAAATAGTTTTCACATGTTTATTTACCATTTTCTTTATTCTTCTGGATTTTTTCTTCCCATTTCTTCTGTGAATGTTTATATTGAAGAATTTTCCCTTTATTGATTTGTGGGAATCCTTTGCATACACTGGATTCTAATGTTTTGCCATATTTAATGCAAATGACACATCAGAGTCAAACTGTGAAAGTCAAAGACTAGGAGATCTCGAAAGCAACAAGAGAAAAACAACTCATCACTTAGAGAAGAGTATCCATAAGACTCACTGGTGGAAGCCACAAAGCAGTGGAATGACATATCCAAAGCAATGAAGGAAAAAACTGTCAACCATAGTTTCTATATCCAGAAAAATGAATATGAAATAAAGATAATCCAAGATAAACAAAGACTAAGAGAATTTGTTGTTAATAAATATGCTGTCCTAGTTTTCCAGGCTGTTATGACAAATACCACACATTTGTTGGCCTAATCAATTAGAATTTATTGCATCATATTTTTAATCCTGTAAGTCCAAAGTCAGGATATTAGCAAGTCCATGCTTTCTCCTGGAGTTGTAGCATTCTGGCAATGGCAACCTTTCATAACATGGTGATGTCCTACATCTCCTTGTGTGGCTTCTTCCTGCAGACTGTGTCCAAATTTCTTCTGCTTATAAGGGATTATGGATTCAGATCAATCCTGGTTCACTCATGCCACACCTAAGCAGGATCTTAGAAGATCCTTTTCACAAATGGGTATACATTTTAAATGATAATATACCTTCAAAGGGTCCTATTTACAAATAGGTTCACATGCACAGGAACATGGATAAGAATAAGAACTTGTCTGTTTTGTGGATATATAATTCAACCAACCAAAACATGCCATACAAAAGTCTTAAAGCTAATACTTCAGATTGAAAAGAAATTACTACAGACAGGGACTACAGTTCACAGGGAGAAATAAAGAGCACCAGAAATTATAATTATGTGGGTTAATATAAAATGTTATATAGATTTATTTCTTCTCATTTCCTGTCTTAACTTCTTTAAAAGACATAAGATTGTGTAAAGCAATAATTATGCATTTATATAGTACATTTATAACATACATAGAGGTAATATGTATTGAGAATGACATACAGAAAAGGGGGAAGATATGAAGATACATTGTTCAAATTTTCTATACTTTTCTGAAATTAATTTAGCATTGATCTGAAGTAGAATGTGATAAAATGATATATATTCTTATCTTTCAATTACAATTCTTAAGTTTAAAGAAAAATTAAAATTAATTTTAATGGTACTGTAAAAATATTTTACACAACAAAGGCAGTCAAAAGGAACAGAAGAATAAAACAGAGAAGACATAGAAAGCAAATCCAGTGTGGGAAATATACATCCAAACATGCCAATAACTACATTAAATATGAATAATCTAAATACTCCAAAGTTAGAGATTGTCATGCAGGATGAAATTGCAAGATCCAATTATGTAATGTCTATAAAAGACACTCCTTACATTCAAAGACACAACTCATTTAAAAGTACAATAATAGAAAAAATATATTATTCAAATAGTACCCATTAGAGAGCTGGAGTAGTTATATTATTATCAGACAAATAGACTTTACAGCAAGAAATTTTACTACAGATACAGTGGGACATTACATAATAATAAAAGGGTCAATACATCAGAAAGATATGACCATTGTAAATATATGCATGCTTAACAGCTAAGCCTTTGTGTACATAATGGAAAAACTGCCACCTATCATAGAGATAACCAAGTAAAGGAAGGGGCAAGTTTACTGACAGTTCCTCCCACTTTATGTTGCCAACAAACAACACTTATAATGATGGCTTTAATCATATATCTTCTTGTTTGACTCACACAGAGCATGTTCTCTCTCTGAATGTCCAGTCTATAGCTGTTTTTAGCATGTACAGTTAGTGTATAATGAATGTTATTGAATGAATGAATGAATGAATGAATTAAGCAGTGAATGAATTAATGGCACTACGGTCAGAGATGGGGATGGAAGAAACCATAGCATATTATAGGAACTATTATAAGTTGTTCCAAATGCCATCTGTAGCATTTTCCAAACTGAATTCCAGAAATGTTAATAGGTATTCATTTAAAAACAGGAGTTTGGTACTCAAACTTTACGGTCTCTGTTCCTTTCTTGGATATTCTCAATGTTTATTGCTGTGTTTAAATCCATTTCCTCACTTTTGCAAACTTATTTGACCAGATTTTTATTAATATCTTGAGAATTGCTTTTTTCAAATAATTTTAAAAAATTTTTATAAGATACTTAGATTACATAAATGTTACACAAAAAATATAAGGATTACCATATGTCCCACTCCCCACACCTCCCACACCCACTCACATAAACATCCTTCATTAGCATGGCACATTCATTGCTATTGATAAATACATCCTGGGGCTTTGCCATTAAGCATGGACCATAGTTCACACTGTAGTCTACATTCTCTTCCACACAGTTCTGTATGTTATGTGATGATATGAAATGGCCTATGACTTGTCATTGCAGTTCATTCAGGATGATTCCCAAGTCCCAAAAAAGCCCCTATTTTACAACTTTTATTCCCTCTCCCTGCCCCCAGATTCTCCAGTGGCCACTGGCTCCACATCAACATTGTAATTTCTTTCATTGCTAAAATCATAATACATCTATAGTAGAACACCAGGAAGTCCACTCTAGTCCATAATCCTTTCCCCTATCCGGAGGATTCTGGGATGGTGATGTCCACTCCATGTCTAATTGAGAGGGAACTTATATTCCATTGGGAAGATGGATGGAAATATCTTGCTTGCAGTTGCAGACTCTCTCTGTTCCTTGGGATGGTCCTTGCCCATCAAAGGAATGAAGCCAGGTGGTCACCATGGGCCCTGAGGGGAGGAAGAGGGAGGAATAGAATAGATCAATTAGAGGGTATTTAGTGGGCAATGGAAGTGTTCTGCATGATCTTACAATGATGGACACAGGCCAGGTTAAACATCATTAAAATTTATAAAAGTGTACAGTCTAAAATGTAAACCATAATGTAAAGCATTGACCATGATTAGTAGCTATGTTTCACTATTAGTATATCAGTTATAACAAAGGTACCATCCACATATAAAAAGGTATTAATATGGGAAGGAGGAAAAGGGGAGGATGTTGGGTATATGAGAGTCTCCTATATTCTGTATGTAACTTTACTATGACCTAAAACTTCTTTGAAAACAAAATGAAAAATAGTAAAACACTGGGGGAATAAATGGAAGAAAATGCCACTGTATACACAGGACACCAGATGTTACAATGATGAAAGTCAAAATGTCAAAAAAAATTTTTAAATATTTTTCATTATTTTTTAATATCCCAATCTTTTAATTTAATTTAATTTTTTAGTTATTTATATTTTTATGTATTTTATTTCTTATATTTAAACTTATCATTATGATTTCATTTTCCTATTAATTGTATTTGGCATTTTTGAAGAAGCTTTGTATCACAGAAGGGTTACAACTGGGGCAGGGGAGGATCATTAGTGTGGGTTTCACTGATGGGGTTTACATGGGAGGAAGTTCACCTGGACACACATATAAGGTATATAAAAATGTTCAAATGTTCATGGGGCATTGTCACAGTGGGTGGAAACTCACACAATAACTGAGAGAATAGTGAATTCCCATCCTGAAGAGCTCTGCTACATTCTCTAATGGAGCAGTAACAGTCTCCCAAGTGCAGGGGCAATGACTGGTGAAGGAGAATGATCCACTGATGGGTCCTTGATATTGAAGACTATGCTTGTGAGCATTTTCTCTTGAATTTGCAACTTAGCCTAGTGTTGTAATGTGCCTAAGAGTTGCCTCCTGAAAGCCTCCTTGTTGCTCAAATGTGGCCTCTCTCTAAGCCAAACTCAGCATATAAATGCACTACCTTCCTCCCAGTGTGGGACATGACTCTCAGGGATGAGCCTCCCTAGCACTGAGGGATTGCTACTAAGCAACAACTAGCAATGCAACTGGAAAACTTCCTCAAACAAAAGGGGGAAAAGGAAAAGACAAATGAGTTTATATGGCTAAGAGACATCAAAGTGAGTCAGGAGGTCATCCCAGAGGTAATGCTTATGCACATCTCAGCAGGATCTCATAGACTGCCAAAGTGAATACTACCCCAAATAGTGGGGATCCTGAGGACTCTGTAGACACCCAGGTCCTATGGTCAGGGCAGATAGATCCAGAGTTTGGTGCCTTGCCAGTGGGCCCTACTTTGGAGTTTGTGCTCCTGAGAGTGACAGAGTTGGATTCAATTATGTCTTCTCTACACATGACTCATCTGTCCCTTCTATTTAAACCTATGCTTGGTCCTGGAGATTGTAGGTGTATGTCCAAGAGACTTGAGTCTTTGGGCTGTCCATGTGCCGTCTGGGCCTAGAACCTCAGCAGAGTTGCAACACCTTTTCTACAGCTCATTGGACTTATCCAGGACAACTAACAAGGAGAATTGCTCTTTAGAATGCTGTTTGTAAATTGCTGACCTCTAGTGTAAGATAGCCCTGAGATGGAGCCTGAAGAGGTCATTCATAGCTAGGAAATGAGGTTTCTGATATAAAATGATGAGTAATTTGGACTTTATTGTGCAGACTACATAAACCACTGAAAGATTTTAGATTCGGGAGTAACATTGCCCAATTTGCATTTTATAAATATCCTAGCAGCAGTGTAAAGGATGAATTGGAGGGAGACAAGTCAATAGCCAGAGGAACTAAGGGGAAGTTTATGACAATGATCCAAGCTATAAGTTATGAAATCTTGGACTAAGTCTACGGAAACAGTAAAGGGGAGAAGGTGAAATTAAGAAATTGTATTTAAGAATTAGGATTTACATATCATCATGATTAATTACGTTGAAGAGTGAGAGAGTGGGAGTTGTCAAGGAAGCCTTCCACCTTCTGGCTTAGAGAATTGTTGGGGACATTCATTCAGACACAGAAGAGCTTTAGTTTGAGGACGCATGAGAGTACAACTGGAAATTCCAATGGGCTCAGAAGAGCATTCTGGGCTAGATGTGAAGTATTGAGGCTCACTGGCATGTAGATTGAGTTGAAGCCTTAGATTTTTGTGTGATCACTCAGAGCATGTTAAGTGTGAGGGAAGTGGGCAAGAGATTGAACCTTGGGGAACATCAAATTGTAAGGGATATTTAGAGTACAGTGCACCGAACTAACTGCATCTAAATATCCTCTTCTAGAGACTCTTGCCATATTGGATTAGGTCAGCCCTCATGCAGTTTGGCCACACCTTAACTGATAATATCTTCAAAAGTTATATTTACAAATATTTTCACACTTACAGGACCCAGGTTTCAGACATGAGCATGCTTTTTGTGGGGGTCACGATTCAATCTCCATATATGTGTTTGTATACACACACATATATATGGACAGACACTGCAGACTTATACAGTCACATTCAGACACATACAGACACATACAACAGATATTGAAGGAAGTTCTTCAGGCTCAAAGAATATGATACCAAACAGAAACTTGTGGCAGTTACTCAACTCTACCATTTTAGCAAAGAAACACCAAAGACATATGTAATGAATAAGTGACTGTGCTCTAATGGAATCTTATTTATGGACAGAGAAATTTGAGTATCATGTAATTTTCACATTTCATGAAATATTGTTATTTTTATTTTTTTCAACCATTTAAAAATGAGAAAACATTCTTAGCTCAAAGACAGTGCAAAAACAGGTGGGAAACTACATTTTCCACACAATCCATAGATTGCTAACTTGTATTCTAAATACATCAGATAAGTGACAGAAATGATCAGACTGGATAAAAAAGTGAAATGCAACCATATGCTGTCTATGAGGAATCCAATAAAGTGGAAAGACATAGATAAATTAAAAATTGGAAGAATATAAAAATGTGCCATACAAATGCTAATTAAAGAAAGATGGAGGAGCTATATTAATAGCAGACAAAGTAGAACTCAGGACTGTAAATGTTGTCAGGGATAGGGAGTGACAGTATACAATGAAAATGGTCAGTTCTTCAAGAAGACAGAATTCTATATGTGTATGCAACTAACAACAGAAATTCAAAATAAATGATGCAAAAATTGATACCTTAAAAGGAGAAATAGAGACATCTACAATTATACTTGGAGATTTCAACACTTACCTCTCAATAATTGATAAAACAAATAAGTATAAAATGAATAAGGATTTAGATGACCTAAAAAATAATACAATCAACTTGACCTAATTTACATATAAAGAACACTAAACCATACCAAAGCAGAACAATGATCTTCATTTACAAAGTGTAAGAATATGGTGATACACTGGAAAATTACAACTAATGTAACTTATAGATGATAGCTAACAGTAATATTGTAATATTTTTGCAGCAATAAGGGAGTATAAGAGGGTATGGAATTTTTTCTTTTAGAATAATGAAATGTTCTGAAATTGACTGACATGATGACAACATATCTGTGATGAAAATGAAAGCCACTGAGTATACACTTTGAATGGATTGTACAAAGCATGGGACTGTATAACAAAGGGAATCTAGTGGTAAAAGAAGGACTTTGGTTAACAGAACAAATAGAACATTCTCTCATGAACTATGTCAAATATATAATACTAATGCAAGGCATTAATAAACAGATGGGTTGGAGAAAAATACATCAAATATAAGAAATGGGCTATAGTTATTCATAGTTTGTAACAAATGTTTCACAACGACGCAAATTATTGTTTGTGGGGTGATACGTGGGAAACTTCTATGGTATATGCATGTTTGTTTTATAAGTTCGCAACTTTTACTATACATTTATTGTTTAGGTATGTGCATGTATGACATACTTCAATAAAATTTTATTAAAAAATATGAATGTAGAGCACCGAACACCTATTAGCTGCTTATTAAATGGCAGCTACTATAACTGTTGTTGTTATGGTTGATAAATGCCATACATGCTAATAACATGCATTTTACAGTGCTCCCGCATGAATAAATAATTATGACTGCATTTATTGTGCTCTTACTGTATGCCAATCAGAATGCTAGTCCCTCAAAATGTGTCCTCATTTTAAAAAGGATGTGGGCTCTTTCATTACATATTATTAAATTCTAATTACTTTGGAATGAGATATTGAGTTCTTTATTATTGTGATTAAATTTTGAATTTTATATTATTCTGTTAAATTTGAATTATATAATTTAAATGAAAATTTTTATTTGATTTATTTTTCTCCAACCCACATTTGAAACAAATATTCGACAGCAATGCAAGGTGTTGGTGGTGAGGTGACATTTGGGAGCTCCATATGTTATGCTTTATTGCTTTGTAAGCTCACAACCCTTCTAATAAATAAATAAGTAAGTAAATAAATAATTTCAAAAGAAGAAATAGATTTATTTGCCAGGTTGCTTTCATTTTTTATTCAAATGTGAAAAGTAAAATAGCAATGTTGTATGTTTAATTTTCTTAAATCTGTACATGATTTGATATATTCTGAAAGAGTTCAAATCACAGCTAAATAGATTTGTCTCTTTTCTTTCTTCTCTTGGTACTGTTAGTCCATCTATCAACTTTTTATGGTCATTTAAAAATAGTTACGTGATTATCAGTAAAGTCCTTATTCATTTTAAATTAAAGCTTTTTAGTAACGTCAAATGCCATTTAAAGGCAAACTGAATTTTCTTAGTTGACTTGGCTTCATATAATATCTTAAATTGTGAAAACTCTGGGGCATAGTTTACCTTTGCCTATGGTAGCCATTTTTCATTTGTTTGAGAACATGTAATTTTATGATGTATTTCCCCTAAATAGGGATAAATTTGCTTTTAAATACCATCTGCAGCTTGTAATACAGATTGTTCTAATACATTTAAGTTAAAGTTAAATAAGTTTAACCAAACTTGTGTGATAATTGGGAGATTATTAAAATGCCTTCCTAACTGAAGTGGGAAAATACTCATTGAAGATACTGTGCAATGCTTTACTTTATAAAGTGTTGGCAGCATATAAAAGAAGGATATTTGTTTTAAGTTTTTCAATTAAAAGTGAAGATGTGCAGAAAACTATGCATATTGCAAGAAGATATTAGTAACCCAGTGGAGAGTCAGATTGCATGTGTAAGAGTAAAAGAGGGAGGGTGATAAAAATTACAATTTCTTTTTGTTTTTGCTTTGCCTACTTTATCGATGTTGAGGAAATAGAAAATCTACCTAGAAACCTAAGCCAACAACTTTTCTTCTTTCATTTTCAGATTGTCTTCTTTCATAATGATAGATACATTGAATTTCATTCACAAAAAGGTTTTTATTGCAAAACCAGAATACCACACTTTGGGAGAGATTTATAATATATTACATCTATCCATCCTGTGACTTGTACTTTGTTGGTACAAGCTATTGGATCTCAGCACTATATGTTTGTTTCTTTCCATTTTTATAAATTAATTTCTGTTTCTTCAATTTCATTTATATTTTATTTATTAAGATAGATTGCTTTTAAAATAATTCAACATGAGACATGGTTACTGTGAAAACCTGAGAAGTAAGGGATAAGAAAAAAAAGCCTAGTGCTTACATATTGATGAATTTTATTTATAAGTAGGATCTTAATATACTGTTTTAACACCTCTTGTTTGACTTAATAAAAAATATATATATATATTTATTGTTAAAAAAAAATCTATAGTAGTTATATGTCCCAGGATTAAACCAGGAAATACCATTGGGAAATATGCAAGCCTGTTTAACATAGCCCATTTGCCATAATTTCTTTGACATTCTTTTTAAGATTTTCTTTTTATTTCCCAGATTTCTGTCAATTTTCCATGTTTATAGTTTGAACAGTGTTCTTCTCCTTGGAAGTTGGTTTACATATGCTGTTTGAACTTTGAAATAAAGAAAATTTAAATTATCTTTAGCCATTCAGCATAAATTAAAGAACTTTTGTTTTTCTACTTTGCTATGTGGGAAAATTATAATAATTTTTAATTTTCTGGGACAAAAAAAGTGATGCAAAAATACATAGAGGCAGGGACTTCTGGGAAGATGGAGGATTAGAGAGGCAGAGGGATCACTTCTTTTCCAGGAAAAATAGCTAGAGGATGGATGGAGGCTGTCTGGAGTGCTGCACAGGGGATCAGGAAACCAGTGGAAGGTGAAACTCCATGCAGAAGAGAGAGGGCCAAAGGAAAGGAGTCTCATTTGGCAGGAAAAATCCTATGGGTAAAGTTGCAGCAGCTGGTGCCCATCCCCCACCCTCTGAGCAAACAGCATCCAGCAGACTGCAGCACCTCTGGACTACAGTGACTGTGTACTGAAAGGGTTGCTGGTGTCCTCTTCCCCAAGGAAAGGGAGAAGGGGCACAGGCTACAGGAAATTCAGATAATGGTCAGCAAACTTGGTCTGCTGCATTGGAGGGTTTCACACACTTCCAGGATGGGTGGAGACATGACATTGTTTGCATTGTGAGCCAGCAAGGAAATAAAGATAATTTGCCTTCTCAAACACCATCTGTAATGCCCTGGGATGGTTGCTGAGGAGGCAGAGGGAAGGAGGAGAACAGCTTCTAAGAAAGTTTGTTTGTGAGGCATGGCCAGTCCTGAGGACTTTGCCCTACACCATCCACTGCAGAGTTAAACTGCATACTTCCCTCATCACCTGGGGTGACAAGGGTTCTGTCAAAGCATGCCCTCTGCTGGCAGACCAGAAAATTGCATGGGAGGGGAAAATAATGAATAAAATAAAACAGCCAATGAGTTACCTTTACTGCCCCCCCTCTTTAAAACTCTTGGAAACTGGCCTGAACCCCACTACCAGGTAATTAGCCCTGGTTTGAGTAGTTAGGGGCAATCTCAAATATATAGAACAAGTTGGACCAAGAATCAAAGAACAGTGGTAGCTAAAGCTAATTAACAATAAATCCTGAGGCAAGAGAGGAAACTGAACATCAGAGTCTACTCAGTATCAGAACTAGGTGCCTAGACATTATAAAAAATTACAAGCCATACCAAGAAAAAAGAAGATATGGCTCATGCAAAGGAAAAAATCAGAGCTCTAGATGAGACATAGGACTTGAAACAACTAATCAATGAGGTTCATTGAAATCTCCTAAATCAAATTATGGAGTTGAAAGGCAATATATCTAAAGAAATAAAAAACATTAAGACACCAAGAGAGCACAAAGAAAAATTTGAAATCTTGCATAGAAAATTGACAGAACTTATGGGAATGAAAGATACAATATGTGAGATTAAAAATGTAATAAAGGCACAAAAAATAGATTTGAAATCATGGAAGAAAGAATCAGCAATGTAGAGGACAGAGCAGCTGAAATTGAAAAGATAGAAGATATAAAGGAGAAAAGAATGAAAAAACTTGAGCAGCAGCTCAGGGAGATGAATGATTGCATGATGCACACCAACATGCAGGCCATGGGAGTTCCAGAAGGAGAAGAGAAGGGGAATGGGGCAGAAATAATAGCCCAAAATGTCCCAACTCTCACGAAAGACATGAATATGAGTCCAGAAAGCACAGTGTACTCCAATTAGAATAAATACAAATAGACATACTACCCAAATACACATAATATTCAGAATGCCAATTGCCAAAGATACAGAGAAAACTCTGAAAGCAGCAATGGAGAAGTGAAACATCACATACAAGGGATGTCCAATAAGTCTTCAGAAACCATGGAGGTGAGAAGACATGATATAATTAAGGTATTGTAAGAGAAAAACTGTGATCCAAGAATTCTTTATCCTTCAAAACTGTCCTCCAAATATGACAGTGAGTTTAAAATATTCACAGATAAAGAGAAACTAAGAGTCCATAACTAAGATTCTGGCTCAGTAGGAAATACTAAAGGGCATTATGCAGCCAGAAAAGGGAAGAGAGGTGTATTAATCAGCCAAAAGGGGTGCTAATGCAAAGTACCAGAAATCTGTTGACTTTTATAAAGGGTATTTACTTGGGGTTGAAGCTTATAATTACAAAGCCCTAAAGAGTCTAACTCAAAGTTACTTCCTCACCAAACTCTGTTGCCACATGTTGAAGCAAAATGGCAGGTGATGTCTGTGAGGGTTCAGCCTTCCTCTTCCACTTAAGGCTCCATGGGCCCAGCTTCTTCCAATCTCAGCTGTAGGTTGGCATAAGACTCATCTGTCTTCCCAGGCCTCATTTCTTTCTGGGCTCAGCTACGCTGCTATTGTCACAAGGTCAGCTGTAGACTAGCAGGCTCACCTGTCTTCCCAGGGCTAGAGCTGTCTCTCTTCCACTGTGTTCTTTTTTTCTGTGTGTCTACTTCCATGTGAGAGTCATTTTTATCAGCTCACCAAAGGAATTAGGACTCAACACTGAGTCACACTCTAAAGATGTGGCTAAATCAAAGCTCTAATCTTTACATAATTTGATCAGATGTCTCAGCTGAATCTAATGCAATCAAAGCGTTATCATGCACAGAGGAAAAGACCAGTTTGCAAACATAATCTATATCTCTTTTTGGAAGTCTTACATAATATCAAACTGCCACAAGAAGGAAGTTTGAAGGAGACTGTAGAAGTGAATACTATCAGAAAAGGTAACTAAAAGGGTAAAAAGATGGCCAAAACTAAGATATGAATTATGAAAGCTAAAGGATAAAATGACAGAAGTAGTGCCTTTACATTAATAACATTGAATGTTAAAGAATTAAACTCCCCAATCAAAAGACACAGACTGAGTGGGGAGAGGCAAGATGGCAGCAGAGCATCAGAGTAAGATGCTCCAAGAGTCGGCTCACAAACTAGGGCCATTAGAAATCATCCAGAGCTATCTAAAACACTCGTTTTAGGGGCCCAGGAGACCTGAAGATCATCTTGAAACATTCTTGAAAGAATGGAAGGAGGAGACTGACAATCCGCAGTAAAAATTTGTGAGTAGAGCACTCCAAGCCACAGAGGGTGGTGCCCATCCTCCATGGGCTGCACAAGCCACTTCAGGACCTATTCGTGGCTGAAATTGAAAGCTCCATTTCCCAGAAACAGGGGGATTAGAGACGGTTGGGCACTGACTTAAGCTACTAATTAGTAAATTTAGCTGGCTAAAGTATAATCCTCAGAATAGCTAAAATTTGAACATATTCAAATCAGGAAGACACCCATAGCTGCCATTTTAACAACATGCCTGGCATGAGGGAAAGCAGGGCTAATTGAAACTCACTGTGACTGTAGGTATGGGCTTCTTTCCACCCAGATCATATTGTAGCTCTAGCCTAAGCTCCAGCCCCACCTCTGGCAGGGAGGAAGCTAGGGGGACCTGCACCAGCCTCTACAGTCAACTGCAAGTGTTTTCAGCCTGCACAGACTGGATACTTGGACACCTGTATCTCCACCCCTACCCTCCAATAGGATAGGAGGATAGCTGTGTCCCCTCAGTCTCTCTGGGCAACTGCAGTTGCTTTCAGTCCATGGGGCCTGGTTTGGTGAGTGCCTGGGACTCCATCCACTCCAAAGGATAGGAATGGGCTGTTGTTTCCTCAGCTTCTCTGGGCAACTGCAGCTGCTTTTGCTTGCACAAACTGGACTGTTGGGTTTCTGGGGCTCCATCCCCACCCCTAAAAGAATGGAAGGTACAGTATTCCCTCTGCCTCTCAAGGCAACTTCAGGTGTTTTCAAACCAGACAGATTAGATTTTTGGGCACTTCTGAGGGACCATCCCCACCCCTGTCATGGGAGGAGGTAGGCATGCTAGATCAGTCTCTTTGGGCAGCTGCAGTCAGTTTTCATCTGCAAGGTTTATTTTGCTGCCTACACTTGCAACACCACCCCTGCCCCAGAAGAGGAGGAAGGGGAGTGAAGTTTCATCAGTCTCTCCCAAGACCAAGGCAAATGGTCTTGGTCTTAATGGCTTGGGTTACAATATATGGCTGGGTCTTCATACCTGCCCCTGGCAGAGGAGAAAGGTAGGAGAAGCTCCCTCAGTTTCTGGGGCAATATGGGTAGTATCAGCTGCCAACTACATTCTCAGATCTGACTACACAACCAGCAAGGGTGAAATGCAAGAGAACCCTGAACTAAATAAATTTCTAGTAAACCAGGAGCCAAGATACCAACAAAAATATTCATATGAAGAAACAGGAAGATATCGCACAGTCAAAGGAACAAGATAGCCTCCAAATGACATAAAGGAGTTGAGACAACTAATCATAGATGTTCAAACAAATTTCTTTAATAAATTCAACGAGATGACTACAGAGATTAAGGATATTAAGAAGACACTGGGTAAGCACAAAGAAGAATTAGAAAGCATACATAGAAAAATAGCAGATCTGATGAGAAAACTACAATAAATGAAATTAAAAATACACTGGAAGCATATAACAGCAGATATGAGGAGGCAGAAGAAGGGACTGGTGAGCTTGAAGACATGACCTCAAAAAAAAAAAAAAAAATACAAAAGAACAAATGAAGAAAAGAATGGAAAAAATTAAGCCAGGTCTCAGGGAACAAAACGACAGCAAGAAGCATGCAAACATATGTGTCATGGGTGTCCTGGAAGGAGAAGAGAAGTGAAAAGGGGCAGAAGGAATATTTGAAGAAATAATGGTTGAAATTTTCCCAACACTATTGAAGGACATAGATATCCATGTCCAAGAAGCACAATATGCTCTCTCCCAAATAACTCCAAATAGACCTACCCTGAGACACTAATCAGAATGTCAAATGCCAAAGACAAAGAGAGAATTCTGAGAGCAGAAAGAGAAAAGTGATCCATCACATACTGGTATACCCAATAAGATTAAGTGCTGATTTCTCATCAGAAAGCATGGAGGCAAGAAGGCAGTGGTATAATATATTTAAGATACTGCAAAAGAAAAACAATTAGTCAAGAATCTTATATCTGGCAAGATTGTCTTTAAAAAATGAGACTGAATTTAGAGTATTCACAGATAAACAAAACCTGAGAGAGTTTTAACCAAGAGACTGGCTTTGCAGGAAATACCAAAAGGAGTGCTACTGCCTGAAAAAATATGACTGAGAGAGGCTTGGAAGAGAAACTAAGAATATATAAGTAAAAGTAACTAAATGTGTAAAAGGAGTGGTGAAAATAAAATATGACAGATAAAACCCAGAGGTCAAATAGGGTGAACTAAGAACTGCCTGTGCATTAATAAATTTGTATATTAGTGGGTTAATATTTATATTGAAAGAAATAGACTTTAAAAGCAAAACTGTTATTAAAGACAAGGAAGGGCATTATATATTAATAAAAGGTACAATTCACCAGAAGAAATAAAAATCATAAATGTATATGCACCTAACCAAGATGCCCCAAATTACATGAAGTAAACATTGACAAAACTGAAGGGAGAAATATATGTCTCTACAATAATAGGTGGAGAATTCAACACACAATCCTTAGCACTGAATAGAACATCTGGGAAGAGTATCAATAAATAAACAGCTTGAATATTAGGACAAATTGACAAAACCTAGTAGACATATACAAAACATTGCACTCCAAACAGCAGGATATTCACTCTTCTCAAGTGTTCATGAATCTTTCTCCAGGATATACCATATGTTGAGTCACAAGGATGATCTCAATAAATTCAACAAGATCAAAATTTTTACAAAGCACTTTCCCTGATCACAATGGAATAAAACCAGAAATCAACAATAGGAAGAAAAAGGGAAAATTTGCAAATATATAGATATTAAACAACACACTCTCTGAAATAATCAGTGGGTCTAAGAAGAAATTGTGAGACAGATCAATAATTATCTCGAGACAAATGAAAAGGAGAAAATGACATATCAGAACTTATGGGATGCAGTGATGGTAGTGCTGAGAGGGAAATTTTTAGCCATCAGTGCTTACATTAAAAAAGAAGAAAGATCCCATGGGACAAATGGATGGGACTATCTTGCTTGCAGTTGCAGACTCTCTCTGTTCCTTGAGATGGTCATTGTCCAACATCATCTCTTTTTTAGTTGTCCTGGGTGAGTCCAGTGAACTGGAGAGGTGTTGCAACTCTGTTGAGATTCAGGGCCCAGCTGGCACATGGACAGCCCAAAGATTTAAGTGTCTTGGACATAAACCTACCAACTCTAGTACTAACTACAGGTTCAAAAAGAAGAGGCAAAAGAACCATGTGTAGGGAATACCACAACTGAAACTAAGTCCTGAGTCCAATTCTGATACACTGGAGAGTATATATTCCAAAATAGGGCCCACTGGCAGGATGCCAAACTCCTGCGCTGTCAGCCCTGCCTATAGTGCCTGGATGTCTTTAGAGTCCTCAAGAGACCCACTGTTTGAGGCAATATTTACTTTGGCAGTCAATGAGATCCTGTTGAGACATGCATAAGTGTAACCTCTGGAATGATCTCCTGATGCACTTTGAAGTCTCTAAGCCATATAAATTCATTTGTCTTTACATTTTCCCCCTTTTGGTCAAGGTCTTTTTCCAGCTGCTTTGCTAGTAGGTGCTTGGTAGTAATCCCAAGCAAGGGAGGCTAATCCTCAGGAGTCATGTCCCATGCTGGGGGGAAGGTAATCATTTATATGCTGAGTTTGGCTTAGAAAGAGGCGACATTTGAACAACAAGGAGGCCCTCAGGAGGTAACTCTTAGGCACCTTATAGTACTAGGCTGTTTCAATTTCAAAAGGAAAGGTTCACAAGTACAGTCATCAATATCAAGGGCCCATCAATGGTCCATTCTCCTTCACTAGTCACTGCCCCTGTACTTGAGGGATTCTTGCTGTTCCGTTAGAGAATGTGGCAGAACTCCCTAGAATAGGAATTTGATATGGGTATCACCATCTCAGAGTCCTCAGGATTGGGGAATGTGTGAAGGACTAGACTAGACTTACTGGTATTCTACAATAGACTTATTGTGATTCAGTAATGGAAGAACTTTTATCATTGATGTGGAGGCAGTGGCCACTGGAGGTTCTGAGGGGAGGCAGAGGGAAAACAGGTGTAATATGGGGGCATTTTGGGGGCATTGGAATTGTCTTGAATGATGTTGCAATGACAGATACAAGCCATTATATATCTTGTCATAAATTACAAAATTGTGCAGGAGAGAGTATAAACTACAATGTAAACTGTAATCCATGCTTAGTGGCAATGCTTCAAAATGTGTTCATCAGTTGTAACAAATGTACCACACTAATGAAGGATGTTGTTAATGTGGGAAAATATGGGAGGGGTAGGGAGCGGGACATATGGGAATCCCCTGTATTTTTTACATAACATTTATGTAATTTATGCATCTTTAAAAAAATTAAAAAGTATATTTAAAAAATAAGAAAGAGCTAAAATCAAAGACCTAATTACACAGCTACAGTAACTAAAAAAAGAATATCAAACTATTCTGAAAGCAAGCAGAAAGAATAAAATAAGAAAGATCAGAGCATAAATAAATGAAATTGAGTACAGAAAGGTAGTAGAGAGAATTAACAAAACCAAAACTTGGTTCTTCAAGAAGATTAACAAAATCTACAAACCCTTAGCTAGACTGACAAAGAAAAAAAAGAGAGAAGATGCAAACAAATAAAATTAAAATGGGGTCATTACTATTGACCCCACAGAAATAAAAGCAATCATTAGAGGATACAATGAACAACTGCATTGTCTACAAACTAGACAATGTAGATGAAATGTAAAAATTCTTAGGAACATATGAACAATCTACACTGACTCTAGAAGAAATGAAGACCTCAACAAACCAATCACAAGTAAAGAGATTGAAACAGTCATCAAACAATCCCCCAAAATGAAAAGCCCAGGACCAAATGGCTCCACAGGTGAGTTCTACCAAACATTTAAAAATTTAATACACTCTTACTTATACTCTTCCAAAAAATTAAACAAGAAAGAATGCTACCAAACTCATTCTATGAAGCCAATATAACCCTAATACTTAAACCAGATAAAGATATTACAAAAACAGAATATTACAGACTCATGTCCCTAGTGAATATGGATGCCAAAATCTTCAACAAAATACTTGCTAATTGAATCCAACAATACATTAAAAGAATTATTTATCATGTTCAAGTGGGTTTTATACCAGGCATGCAAGGGTGGCATACACAAGAAAACAAATCAGTGTAATATACTTTATTAATGAATCAAAGAAGAAAAATCACATGAACCTATGAATTGACAGAAAAAAGGCATTTGTAAAATAGAGGATCCTTTCTTGAAAAATTAGTGTAAAGGATAAGAAGTGAAGGAACCTTTCTCAACATGGTAAAGGCCATATATGAAAAACCCACAGCTAACATTGCATTCAATGGTGAAAGACTGAAAGAGTTCCCACTGAGATCACAAAAAAGAAAAGGATGCCTACTGTCACCACTGTTCAATATAGTGCTAGAAGTTCTAGCTAAATAAATGAGGCAAGAAAAAAGAAATAAAAGTCATCTAAATTGGAAATGAAGAAGTAAAACTTTTGCTATTTACAGATGATATGATCCTATATCTAGAAAGTCCCAAAAAAGTATAACAGAGATGCTAGAACTAATAAACAATTTCAGCAGAGTGACAGGATACAATAAAAGTATGAGAAAAAAAACAGTAGTGTTTCTATACACTAGTAACATGCAATCTGAGGAGGAAGGCAAGGGAAAAAGTCCAATTATAATAGCAACTAAAAGAATTAAATATTTAGGAATGAACTTAATCAAGGATGTAAAACATTTGTATTCAGAAAACTACAATACATTGCTAAAAGAAATTTTTAAAACACCTAAATAAATGGAAGAATATTTTGTGCTCATGGATTGGAAGATTAAATATCCTTAAGAAGTCAATTCTACCCAAATTGATATACAGATTCAATGATATCCTGATAAAAATTCCACAAGAATTTTTAAAACAAATAGACAACAATTGTTAAATTTCTTTGGAAAGATTAGTGGCCCAGAATAGCCAGAAACATCTTACAAGGAAGAGTGAAGTTGGAGGACTCTCAATTCCAGACCTTAAATCATATTACCTAGCTACAGTGGTAAAAACAGCATGGTACTGACACAAAGATAGACACATAGACCAATAGAAGTGAATTGATGTAAAAGCGAGAAAGTGAGAATCTTAAATTCCTAGAAAAAAAAGTAGGGAAACACCTTCAAGACCTGGTGGTAAGTGGTGGTTTCTTAAGCCTTTCACCAAAAATATGAGCAATGAAAAAGGATAAATGGGGCCTCCTCAAACTTAAACACTTTTATGATTTAAGTACTTTGCCAAAAGGCAACCCACTCAATGGAAGAAAATATTTGGAAACCACATATCCCATAATGGTTTGTTTTCCATTCTATATAAAGCAATCATACAACTCAGTAAAAGAGGATGCACAATGAAAAATAGACAAAAGAGGAACAGATGTCCCTCAAGTGGTTGAGTGACTGCTTTCCACACACAAGGTCCCGGGTTTGATCTCCAGTACCTCCTAAAAACAAAACAACAAACAAAAAATCAAACAAACAAACAAACTAAAAACACAACTCAGGGCAGCTGAGGTAGCTTGGTGGTTGAGTGCTGGCTCCCCAAATATGGGGTCCTGGGTTCAATACCATATCCCAGTACCTCAACAAAAATGGGCAAAAGTCTTAAATAGACATTTCTTTGAAGAGGAAATACAAATGGCCAAAAATCACATGAAAAAGTACTCAATATCACTAGCTATTAGGGAATTGCAAATCAAAATAACAAGGAGATAACATCTCAGACCACATAGAAGGGCCATTATTTAAAAAACAGAAAACAATATGTGTTGGAGAAGATGTGGAGAAATAGGATCACTCCTTCACTGTTAGTGGGAATTTTAAATGGTGCAGCTTTGTGGAAGACAGTCTGGTGGTTTCTCAGGGAGCTAAATATAGAACTTCCAAATGATCCAGCAATTCTTCTACTAGGAACACATCCAGAAGAACTAAAAACAGTAATGTGGACAGACATTTGCACACTAATGTTCATAAAGGTGTTATTCAAAATTGCCGAAAGATAGAAATAACCCAAGTGTCCATCAACCAATGAATGGATAAACAAAATGTGGTATAGACGTACAATGGAATACTATGCTGATGTAAGAAGAAAACAATTTGGGGCACATATGATAATAAGGATGTACCTTGAAAACATAATGTTAAGTAAAATAAGCCAAACACAAAAAGAAAAATATTGAATGGTCTAATATGAACTAAATACTTTGAGTATATCTACAACAAAGCCTTAGATATAATAAATGAGTTTTTAAAAGTAGAAGGATACAAGATCAATATGCAAAAATCAGTAGTGTTTCTATACCCTAGTAATGAGCAAGCTGGGGAAGAAATTTTTAAAAATTACTTTTATAATAACAAGAAAAAATAAACAAATATCTAGGAATTAATTTAAGCAGGAATGTATAAGCTCTGTATTCAGAAATCTACAAAACACTGCTAAAAGAAATCAAGACCTAAATAAATGGAAGGATGTTCGGTGTTCATGGTTTGGAAGGCTAAACATCGTGAAGATGTCAATTCTACCTAAATTGATTTATAGGTTCAATGCCTTCCCAATCAAAATTACAACAGCTAACTTTACAGAAATAGAAAAATCAATTACCAAATTTATTTGGAAGGAAAAGGGTTCCCACATAGCCAAAAACTTCCTGAAAAAGAAGAGCAAATTCAGAGGACTCATGCATCCTTGACCTTGAAGTATATTATAAAGCTACAGTTGTCAAAACAGCATGGTATTTGCATAAAGATAGACACATTGATCAATGAAATTGGCTTGAGAGGTCAGAAATAGAACCTCACCTCTCTGGTCAACTGATTTTTGATAAGCTGACCAAGCCTACTTTTCTGAGACAGAACAGTCTCTGCAACAAATGTTTCTGGGACATCTGAATAACCACAACCAAAAGCATGAAAGAGGACCCCTATCTCACTTTCTATACAAGAATCAACCCTAAATTGATCAAAGACCTAAACATAAAAGACAGGGCTATAAATCTCCTCGAAGATAACATAGGGAAATATCTACAAGACTTTATAGTAGGTTAGGGTTTCTTAAACCAAAAGCATGAGCAAGAAAATAAAAAATAAACAAATGGTAGCTGCTAAAAATTAAACACTTTTGCACTTCAAAGGATTTTGTGAAGAAAGTAAAAAGGCAACCTATTCAATGGGAGAAAATATTTGGAAATCACACATCCAACAAGGGCCTAATATATATCATATATAAAGAGATCCTCTAACACAGCAATAAAAAAATGGCCTGCTTAAAAAATTGGGAAAAGACATGAATAGATATTTTTCTAAAGATGAAATACAAATGGTGAAAAAACATTAAAAATGTTCAACATCACTGGCTATTAGAAAAATGTAAATCAAGCTATAATGAGATATTATTTCACACCTTAGAATCACCACTATTAAAGAAGAAAGAACACTAGAAGTGCTAGAGAAGATGTGGAGAGAAAGGAATGCTGTTGGTGGCAATGTAGAATGGTACAGCCACTGTGTTGTTTGGCAGTTTCTAAGAAAGTTAGATATAGATCTACCATTGGATCCAGCAATACCACTCTGAAGTATATACCCAGAAGAATTGAGAACAGTGACATGAAAAGACACCTGCACACTGATGTTCATAATGATATTATTCACAATTGTCAAAGTATGAAAACAACACAGATGTCCATCAACTGACAAATGGATAAACAAACTATGGTATATATACTCAATGGAATAAAATTAAGTTGTAAGAATAAATGATATTGTGAAGCATATGACAACATGGATAAACCTGGAGAACATTATATTCAGTGAAGCAAGCCAGGCACAAAAGGACAAATATTGTATGATTTTGCTATTATGAACTAAATATAATGAGCAAATTCATGGAGTTAATAGAATATGTTACCAGGGAATAGAATGTGGTTAGAGAAAGTAAAGCTGAGATTTAATTTGTGCAGAATTGGTAAAAAGTTGTTTATAAATGTTTGGAAATGAATAGAAATGGTGAAAGCACATCATAGGGTTTGTAATTAGTAGCACTAATATATGGGTATGATGGTGCTGTGTTTTTTTGTTGTTTTTTTTTTAAAGTAAAGAAAATGTTCTAATATTGACCGAAGTGATGAATACTCAACTCTGTGATCATACAAAATGTCATTAATTGCACACCTTAGATGTTTATGAATAAAAAATAATAATAGGGCAGGTTGGGGGGAAATGCCCTAAATATAAGATATGGACTATGGTAAGTAGTAATACATTGATGATGTTCTTTCATAATTTGTTATAAATGTTTCACAACCATGCAAGGTATTTGTGGTGGAGTGATGTATGGGAACTCTCTATGATGTTATGTGTATTTGTTTTGTAAGTTCACAACTTCTACTATATAATTATTGTTTATATATGTTCATGTATGAATGATACACTTTAATAAATTGTTTTAAAATGAAAAAAGAAAAGCAGAGAAAATGATAGTATAATATGTTTATGAAGCAGCAAAAATATCCTGCTTCAAAATGGGTTATGTATGAAGTATCAGGGTAAGGAGCTAGAAATATAAGTAGAGGACAATCTAATGTGGTACAATAAGTGTATTTTATCCTGTAGGGAATGAGAAACCACTAAAGTTTCAATTGTGTGTCAAAAAAATCTTAGGGGCAGAAGAACTGGTAACACAGATCCAAACAGACATTTGCACACTGATGTTCATAGCACCATTATTCACAATTGCTAAAAGAGGGGAACAACCTAAGTGCCTGCAACCACTGAGTGGTTAAAAAAATGTGGTTTATACATATGATAGAATACTCTTCAACTGTAAGAAGACAGCACATGACAAAGTGGATGAACCTTGAGGATATTATGTTGAATGAAATAAGCCAGAAACCAAAGGACAGTTATTGCTCACTGATAGGAACTAAATATGATGAGTAAACTTAAGGAATTCAACTATAGAGTATATGTTTGTAGGAGACAGAATATGGGTTGACAAGGAGAAGTTGATACTGAGTGTATATAATGTTTAATAAGGTCAATTATAAATATGTGATAATGGATAGAGTTGATGGTAGCCCATTATAATGAGTATAACAAACACTCATGATTTATTTATAAATGTGATTGTGGCTGAAAGAGGTAGTCTAGGGAGGTTAAAGTAAATTGAAAGAGAGCTAGAGGATAACCTAGGGACTGCATAACAGTGATTTTGGTGGTAGATGAGGATTGTGGTTAATAATATAATTACAAGAACCTTTTCCTACAAGGGGTAGACACATTGGGAAAATGCAACTTATGTAACTGATAGACTATAGTTAACAGTAATATTGTACTATTTTTGTAGCTGTTGGAGAAGATGCTGAGAGTCAGAGCATAAAGGGTTAAGCATCTA
>JAKSZT010021197.1:3393308-3415664 GCA_026826555.1 Tolypeutes matacus | reverse complement strand
TCTACCTCCACGTTGAATTACAACAGTAGCAAAGGCAAAGAAGATAATAAATCCATGCTAAAGGTCAGAAAAAATATGTAATGCTTACATAATTTGTTAAACTTTTCTCCTGTTATTTTATTTTTTGAAGTTGAAATAAAGTTTACTTTAAAATAAAAAAAAAACAAAAACAAAGGGGAAACTCTTCATGACCATTGATTTAGCAATGATATTTTTAGATAAGACACCAAAAGCATGAGAAACAAAAGAAAAAGTAGATAAAATGGACTTCATTACAATTTTAAAATTTATGTACATCAAATAAATTATGAAGAAAGTAAAAAGCCCACAGAATGGGAGGAAATAGAAGGAATCATTTTATATCATGATTTATTATCTAGAATACATAAAGATCACCTGCAATTGAACAACAAAAAGACAAACAATCCAATTAAAAAATGGTTAAACAATCACTTCTTGGTCTTTTGGTTAAGATCACTTGTAGTATCTGTCCTTATCAGTTTAATATCTGATATGTCCTCTATCTAAGGACAATATTTTAAATAGATTTTTGAAATTAAGTTAAGGAATAGAAGCTTGCTCCATCTACTCCACATATCAACCTGGTATTCCAGGAAAGGTACACCAAGAAACTAAAGGTCAAATGACTCAAATAGCCATTTCTTCAGAGAAGATATATAAATGGCCAATAGGCCCATGAAAAATTACTCTGCAATTGTTAGCCTTTAAGGAAATGCAAATCAAAACCACAATGAAATAAAGCTTCACATTCACTAGGATGACATTACTAATAAAAAACATAAAATAACAATTATTGGCTGTGGTAGTTTGAGTTTGTATGTACGCCTGAAATTCAGGCTCTTAAAGTTGGTCCATTCCTTTGGGTGTGAACCTATTTTGGTGGGTTAGATTAGGTCAATTCAGTTAAAGGTCTTTTGATTAGGTTACTTCAAAGTAACCTAATTAAGGCATGTTCCAGGGTGGGCCTTAGTCCTTTTATTGGAGACTTTAATAAACAAGATAGAACATGGGGAGAGAGACAGAGAGAAAGTCATGAAAGCCAGAAGTTGAGAGCAATGAAGCCTGTAAGAGTAGGCTGCTGAAAAACCAGCAGATGTTTCCATGTGCCTTGCCATGTGACAGATGGGTCCAGGATTGCCAGCAGCCTGTCTTTGGGGAGAAAGCATCACTTGATGATGGCTTGATTTGGATATTTTCATGGCCCCAGAAGTGTAGGCTTGTAAGCTAATGAATCCCCATTATAAAAGACAACCCATTTCTAGTATATTGTTTTGGGTACTCTAGCTGTATAAAGCGTTGGTGATGATGTGGAGAAATTTGAACAGTTGTACATAGTTGGTAGGAATGTAAAACGAGAAGCTCTTGTGTAAATCAGTCTGTTGGTGTCTCAGAATGTTGAACATAGGATTACTATTTATGATGGTTAAATTCATGTACCAACTTGGCAAGGTTATTGTGTCCAGTTGTTTGGTCAAGCATGCACTGGCCTAGTACTGTAAGGGTATTTCATAGATGGATATGCTTCTATAATCAGGTGATTGCATCTAGCACTGCTTACATCTTCAATCAACAAAGGATTTTATACCAATTAACACACACATTTTCCCTTAAGCTGCAGTTAATATATCTAAAGCCATCTATTTTGGATGACAACCTTTCTCATCTGGGCCACTTCCTTCTTTAACAAAGTGACTCTTTCCTTGGCTTCTAGCATAAATTGAGTAGTAACATTTACCAGGGACTAATCTGCATGAGAGCATCTAGTGCTCCCCCTTCTGGGAAAAAATAGACAGAGGCCATTCCCACCATTTAAAGCTCTTTTTGATCTGATTGAGTTCATGGCATCTTTATGTCAACCTAAATGGTCCTCAAAAGCTTTACTATTACTTATGGTCTTAGGTAAATTTTTAAGTATCTATCCACATAGAAAGGAGTACCCAATAGTGGATATCCCTACCTGATTATAGGACAAGTATGGCCAGAAGGTAGACCCACAGAGCCAACAAACTCCATCAGGAGGCAAGTAAGCTGACAACTCTGAGCCCTCATATTCTTTCAGTGGGACCACAACTGACCATTCATCTTTCCAATGAAAAATTATACTATCCCATTTAGAATGGGGTATATCACCTACTGGGTTGGCTGAGGGGAGACATCTCTCTCTTCTATACAAACAGGGGCACTTCCATGTAAAATACCACTCTGCTACTAACCAAATTTGCCCATCCTCGGTTGAAGCATACATTGTAGAGATCTGAGAACAATTGCATTCTGCCAGAACTGAGGATTTCAGAAGTCAGAAAGAAGAAATTATTTCTTCACTTCAGTCAGGCAGCTTCTCCTGGAGAATTCAATTTCAACTTCTTAGGACTTTCCAATTTATGGCCCGCCCTACAGAATTTAGGTTCGCCAATCTCCATAATTGTATGAACCAATTCCCATAATAGATATCTTAATATTTTCATCCCAGGTTGAGGTATACATTGGGGAGACCTGAAAATAGTTTTCTAATTTCGAAACGCTATACTTTTCTTTAGCAGTCATATAATTAAACTTAAACTTGACATCTATCAGGCCTCTGGCCTTTGGAGAGCAAATACCCTAGGTATTTGACAAAGGATTTAGTAATTTGAGCCTCCTTCTGATATACCATGTATATTCTGGAGTTTAGAAAATTAAAAGTTCTAATGGCATTTGCATCTGAATCTACTGCAGTTTCACTGGCTATTAGAATGTCATCTACATATTGGAGTAAGATGCTTTGATTCAATTGTAAATCCCATAAATTTTTCACAAAGACTTCCCTAAAACTGGTGGTGGGAATTCTTAAACCCTTATGGTAAAACAGTTCATGTAAGTTGTTCTTCAGTTTTTATGTCTGACCCTTCCCATTCAAAGGTAAATATTTCCTGTGACTCAAAAGCCATGGGTATGCAAAAGAAGGCATCTTTTGATTCCAATACAAAGATGCATTTGAAATTTCCAATTAAATGGTCAATAAAGTGCATGGATTAGACATAACTTGGAAATCATCCTTTACAATCTTGTTTATAGCTCTTAAGTCCTGGGCAAACCTGTATTCATTACTAGCGCCAGGCTTCAAGACTGGAAGTATAGGTGTGTTATATGGAGACTGACAAGACCTAATAAAATCAGCTCCTTTTTATTGCCTCAATTACTGGTTTAATGCTTCTTCTAGCCTGCAATGATACAGGTTATTGATGTACCTTGTGTTGGTTTGCTCCTGTTTTGAGTTCAAGCTTTACTGGAGAGGCTGTTACAAAACTAAGAGGTAACTTGTTCCAAAATGTGGACTTAAAACAGAACTTGGGAACTTAATCTGTTCATCAAGTCTCTTCTCAACAGGGGTATAGGACAATCACACATCTACAAAAATTGATGTATAAATATCTCTTCCTGATTTTCCAACTCAGGGGCTGTAAAAGCACTCTAGGTGTGCTCTGACTTTTTACTCTAATTATTATTATCTGCTCATTTGTTTTTGTGGCTAATTGCTGAATCAGTATTGAATAGGCTGCCCCTGCATCAATGAATAAGTCCCTCAGTTTATTTCCCATCTTTACTTTTAACCAAGGTTCTTGGTAGGAGATGGATCTAGCAGATGAAAGTGCTGCCAATATCCTCAGGCTCCTTCTAATCAGAATCCTCAGACTCGAGCCCACTGGCTATTATAACTATTTTGATTTTCTCCTTTTTCTTTTAAATTTTTTTAAACAATTTGGTGCATTCTTTTTCCAATGTCCTTTTTCCTTACAATAAACACACTGTTCTTCAGTAGGCCTATCACCTCACTTCTTAAATCCCTTGTCTCAGCTTCTCTTGTAGTTTGTTTCCACTCAGAGTGACTGCTAACAATGCAGTCTGATGCTCTAGCTTTTGCTTCTGGCCTTGTTCCCAGTTATTATATACTTTGAAGCAACATCTATTAGCATTGCTGTAGACATCAAAAGTCCACCTTCTATTTTCCGCAATTTATGATGGATGTCTGGAGTATTTTGACTAATGAAATTCGTATAACTTATCCTAGAATTCTCAGGCTTCCCTGGATGTACAGCAATGTATCTATGGTATTCTTCAAAAATTCTTTCCAAAAAGGCTGAGGAACTTTTAATAGATTCCTGATGTAGTCTTTTTATTTTATTCCTGGATCCCCAATATTTAAACCAGCCAAAATGTGTACCTTATAATCATTCAACTGGGTGTGTTCCATGGGCTTGTTTGGGTCCCACTGGGGATCTGCTTCAGGAACATCATCTCCTGGGTCAGCAAAAACAGGGTTCTGAGCACCCCTTCCCTCAGACGCTCATCTTCTTCTCTACCATTATCCAGAATCATATAGCTTTCCTCTGGAGACAGTAAAACATTCAATAATGTCTGGATATCTACCCAATTAGGTGTGTGTATGGCAAAGACAGATACAAATAACCTTCTCATTTGTTCAGGATCTTCTTTATAGCCAGGGGTGCTATATTTCCAATTTATTAAATCATAGGTTGAGAATAGGATATGTAACCACATGAATCCTTGAGACTGTACTTCATCATCAAGCCTTAAAGGGACTTGGTGCATTGGGAATTGCCTTACCTCAAACATGGCTCCTCCCTGACCAAATTGAACACCACTATGGGTGTGGGGTGGATTTATGATTCTTCCAACTGTGCCCTTTCCTAGATCATGAAGAGGTGCTGGAGGGGCATCAGGAGCTACCACTAAATCCATAAGGGGTGGTAGAGGAGACAATAGAATATACCTTTCAGCTGCTTGAGGATCTTGAGGCACTTTCTTTTGTCTCCTTAAAACTAGTAATTTACATTTTCCCAATGCTTCTTGGCCATTATACAATTCTAAGAAAATTTGGACATAAAATATTTCATCACATTTGTAATTTTTCTTTTCAAAACAAATCCAATTTCAAGATTGTATTGACAGTCAAAGACTCTTTTTAGGTTACCTTTCACCATCATCCAAGTTATACTGTGGCCAGGCAACATTGCAATAGAAAATCATTTTCTTTTTCTTAAGGGGATACCATCCAAGTTTAGACTAATTTTCCAGTTTACAACCTAGAGGAAATATAGCCAGCACATTCTGAGTTTCCCATGGCTTGATAACACCAAGAGAAGTCATGAAGACAGAGCATCAAGAACAGGAGCTCCTCAAAGTCAACTGTTTCCCCAAGTTCAAAGAAAAAATGTGATCACAAAATCAACAGGTGAACCCCAAATCTGAGATTACAGGTAATGGGACTCAAACCACCATATCCATATTCACAAGCTCAGATCAACTATCAACATTCAACAGTCCCCTTGGCATGAGCAGATGGACAGAACCAATCCAACAGTCTCCTTGGCACTAGAAGACTGACAAAGTTAAAGTAAGCACAGATCAGAACAGAAGTAAAAATTTCACACACTTACCAAACATAGGGAAAAACTCAGCTTCAGAATCACCTTCACGCAAAGTGCCCAGTGTCTGCCCATGGTAGAAACCTCATCCAGTACCTCCAGCCTCAGAAATCCCTGGGCTGCTGCTAGACATGGAGATTAGGGACTAAGGGAGGCTCCACAGCTGACAAGACATGGATCAGTGCTACTCCAGGGGGCTGCATCCCAAAATCACACAGCTCCTGGCTAGCTCACCAAATTCTTACCATAAGAATGATTATTTCCAATAGATAAGCCCTCCTGAGCCAGCACCACAAAGGAGAAACAAAATTTTCAGTGAGAAAGTGATTTATTGTGAGTGCACAATCAAAGAACTGGAGGAATCTCCTCAAACCAATTCAAAGTGAAAATGGGAGCAAGAGTTTTTATAGGCCAAAAAAAGGGGGTATATGAGAAGTAAAACAAGTAAAAAATATATATATCAGAGGTTTTGTGAGGAAGGTCCATGCAATTTGTCAGTCCTGTGTTGTCTTAAGCACATCCAACCTGTATTTGGTTTCAGTGGTTATTTAACCACAGTTTAGATATTCTTGTGCCAACCACTCAACGATAACAAGCTTTTTGTCTCTGAGAAAAGTTACAAATTTACTGGATCATAAGGTACTTCTGACACCATTCTGTCTGGTTTCCTTTGAGATATTACTTTATTTCTGTAAGCCAAACTGAGAAGGTCTGGTTAATATCCTTCAGGGAATTAAGTGCAAACAGTAACTTTCTAAAATTAGATCAATAGAAAACCAGCACAATTACTGTATTAGAGTTTTCAGAGCTGCTTAAGTGAAGAAATTTTTAGTAAACACATTTTCCAGCTATCACATCTACAGTATACTGAGATTTCATTTCTTATTTTAGGCTCAGTGTTAAAAAGTGAGTTTTGTCATTCATATAATCTGGCCAGGCATGTTAAATTAGCATGCCACAGAAAATTTACGTAAAATAACTTATCATTTTCACATTGAAAATAAAGTTTCACCTTAGTTCTAATTAGATTAATTCCATTTACATTTCTAATTGAAGTGTGATATTTTTTGCAATTCCTTCAACAGCTGTCATATGGAATTGCTGGATTTCTTTAGAGTTAATGTTGTTTCTTCATTACCTCCAGAGCTGGAGAACTCTGCGTTTAAGTTATTCACTGACACCCAAAGTTTTAGGAGGCTTCTAGTTTATATATAAAGAGCAAACCATCTCAGAATACAGAAATAATAACTAAAGTTTAGAAACACTACACTCTAGGCTCTTATTTTTTATGATGATTTTCAAAATGAAACCATTTCCAGAAACAAAACGTTTGACAATTAAGTTTTTTGTGTTTCTCTTCTACATTTTTACTAGGGCTATGTTAATTAACAGGTAGAACCTGACTTGTAGATGCACATTGCTTCTTCTTCTTTTTTTTTTTTTTAGAGTTTTAAAAAAATTTATTGAAGTATATCATTCAAACATGAACATACATAAACTATAAGTGTTCAGTAAACATCATGAACTTACAAAACAAACATGCATAACATCATACAGGGCTCCCACACATCACCCTCCCAAACACCCTGCATTGTTGTGAAACATTTGTTAACAAATCATGAAAGAACATCATCAAAGTATTACTACTAACTATAGTCCGTATCTTCCTCCCTATATAATTTTTTTAAAGGATTTTTACAGGAAAGTGACACAAGGGAGAGCCAAGATGAGACATGCCAATAACCAAGAACTAAGGTGGTGCACGTGGTAGGATGCCTTTCTGCCACATTGAAGAGTCCGAGGATAGAATCCCAGTGAACACATTGATTCTTGTTTAAAGTCCTTTTTTTCCCTGAAGGTGAAGCCTTGACTGGCAGATGATCATAAGACTTTTGGAGAGGCAGTAGCATAAACAATGTAACTGATAAGGAAAATTGGTTGACATATAATATCTTCCGAAGAATAACTAAAACTGTTGTCTAATATTATACAGATCAGTTTCAGGACATAATATGGTCATGAAAACATTAAGTTTTTAGAAAGTTTATACAATCTCTAAATATTTATATGACCATTTCACCCATAGAAATTTAACCAACAGAAAGTTAGAAAATTCCTTTTAATTTTATAACAATTTCAAAACACTTCTTTTTGCCAGCTATAACATATCAAATGAACTTAACTCTTTTCAGCACTTAACTTTTTACAAGGTGAAAGTTCACATCTTTTGTAATAATTTGAAATAAATCCTTTATGGATTGACTTTGAGAAAGCACAATGTCAAAAGTCTTCAGGTTTGTACATTATATCCTATTTATTTATTTATTTATTTATTTTAAAAGGTACTTAGATTGCATAAATGTTACACAAAAGATATAGGGACTCCCACATGCCCCACCCCCCACACCTCCCACACCCTCCCACATGAACATCATTCATTATTGTGGCACATTCATCGCAATTGATAAACACATCCTGGGGCTTTGCCACTAAGCATGGACCATAGTTCACACTGTAGTCTACACTCTCTCTCACACAGTTCTGCATGTTGTGAGATGATATAAAATGGCCTATATCTGTCATTATTATATCCTTTTAAAAGTAAGAAGTGGGGGCGGATGTGGCTCAAATGGTTGGGAATCAGCCTGCCATATGGAGGGACCTGGGTTCGATCCCCGGGACCTCCCGGTAAAATTAAAAAAATATATATAGAAGGCCCATGGGCTGCCAGGCTCTGTGTGCCAGTGAGCCGCCAGGCCCAGGGAGCCATGCAGCAAGATGATGACGTAATGGGAGAGACGCAGGGAAGAGACAAGACGAGATGCTCTGAAAGCTCTGAAAGCCAGGAACTGAGGTGGAGCAGGTGGCAGAGAGCTTCTCTCCTACATCAGAGGTCTCCAGGATTGAATCCTGGTGAAGACTGGAGGAGGAGGATGAGAAGAGATGGCAGGAAACAGATACAGAGAATTGCCCAGCGAAAGGACACACAAAAAAACAACAAATGGGGAAGGAGGGGTTTAAAATGGATAAAATAAATAAATAAATAAATCTTTAAAAAAAAAAAAAAAAGTAAAAAGTCTTGTTTTTCTTAAACAAACAAGGAAATGTTCTAGTTAATATAATGCACTAATAGCTTTATGATAAAACATAGACTTTCTGCTCCTTATATTGATGATTCAGGGGAAAAACTATTAAAACCAGATCAGTAATATAGGAAAACTTTGTCACTTTAATAGAGAGAAAATCAAATTCTAGTGTTGTGTCAGTATACTGTTTGAAACTAAGGCTTAAAAAAAACTTTATAGATAGACCTACAGAATTGTACTCAACTTTGACCATGAAAATTCCTTGTCCACAAACTTCTGAGTTTTCTATATTCATTTAGGTTTTGTCCCACATTTTCCTCTTTCTTTATAACTAGTTCTTTTATCATAGGACAAAATTATTTTCTTTTTTTCCTAAATAAAAATCATATCCTTTACACCTTACATATTTGTTCCCAAAAAGATTTTGGAAACTGTCTTCAAATATACTACAATATACAATTACCATCAAAGTCAAACAAGTGTCATAATAATGATTCAATTTGGTTAAGCAGAAACATAATTTCTTCATTTTAAATACTTAATAGCATGTAATACTAGAACAACAATAGTTCATAGGGAATGGTTTTGGAAATATATGCTGTCTTCAGGTTACCATTTTAGCAGTATATCAGTGAGATATATTATGAAACATTTATAGGACCACATTTCTGAAACCACATTCTGAAGGGAAATTTGGGGTGGGATTTGATGCCATCAGGTGTAAGCCATGATTTAATAATAGAATTACAAATGTGGTTAGTGTTTTTCTATATTTTTCTCCTTTCCATTTATAGAGTTGTTTGATTAAAAAATTACCAAACTTTGTCAGCAAAATTTTTATTAATGTGGTTATGTAGGTCCAATTATAATTAATATGGAAACAGAACAGAGATCATTAATTTTGTTATCCCTGGCTTGAAGTTTTTTTTTTTTTCACTAATATTCTTTGTTCTTTTAAAATAATTAGTGGAACTATACAAATGAAACAATGAAAAACATGTTTTGCATAAATAGATTTGTCTAAATATATAACACACCTTGGTTAATGCACTTTTTTTTTGTTTTGTTTTGTTTTTTTAGTATATTTTTTATTTATTTTTAAAAGATACTTAGATTACATAAATTGTTACATAAAAAAACATGAGGGATTCCTATATGCCAGCACTACCCAGACCTCCCACTTTTCCCTACATTAACAACTTCTTTCGTTAGTGTGGTTCATTCATTGCAATTGATGAACACATTCTGGAGCATTGCCACTAAGCATGGACTATAGTTTACGTTGTGGTTTACACTCTCTCCCACTCAATTCTGTAGGCCAAGGCAGGATATATAATGACCTGTATCTGTCACCACAATGTCATCCATGTCAATTCCAAGTCCTCAAAATGCCCCCATATGACATCTCTTTTTCCCTCTCCCTGACTTCAGCATCTCCAGTGGCCTTTGTCTCCACATTAATGGTATAATTTCTTCCATTGTTAGAATCACAATAAGTCAATAGTAGAACACCAGTAAGTATACTCTAGTCCATATTTTATTCACCAATCCTGAGGATTCTGGAAGGTGATGTCCAATTGAGAGGGGACTTTGATCCCATATGGCTCATGGATAGGACTCTCTTGCTTGTAGCTGTAGACTCTCTTGGTTCCTTGGTGTGGTGGTTGTCCATCCTCATCTCCCCATCAGATGTCCTGGGTGAGTCCAATGAACTGGAGAGGAGGTGTTGCAACTCTGCTGAGGCTCAGGGCCCAGCCAGCAAATGGATGGTCCAGAGGTTCAAGTCTTCTGGTTGTACACCTACCAATTCCAGCACCAACTATAGGTTCAAACAAAAGGGACAGAAGAGGCATGTGTAAAGAAGTCCAACCCTGTCACACTTGGGAACACAATCTCCAAAGTAGGGCCCACTGACAAGGCACCAAATTCCAGAGTTATCCACCATGACTGCAGGACCTGGGTGTCTCTGGAGCCCTCAGGAGCCCCACTGTTTGGGGTAGAGTCCACTTTGGCCATCTATGAGATCCTGCAGAGACGTGTATAAGTTTTACCTCTCTGATGACCTCCTGACTCAGTTTGAAGTCTCTTAGCCCTATAAACTCATTTGTCTTTACCTTTTCCCCCTTTTATTCAAGATCTGTTTCCAGTTGTATCACTAGCCAGTGTTTGGTAGTAATCTCTGAGAGTAATGTCTCTCACTGGGGGGAAGGTATTGCATGCTGAGTTTGGCTTAGAAGGAGGCCACATTTGAGCAACAAGGAGACTCTCAGGAGGTAACTCTTAGGCACTCTACAAGACTAGGCCAAGTTGCAACTTCAAAAACAAAAGGCACATATTCATAGTCATCAATATCAAGGGCCCATCAATGGACCATCCTTCTTCACTAGTCATTACCCCTCTACTTGGGGGATTGTTGCTGTTCCATTAGAGAATGTGGCAGAGCTCCCCAGGATGGGGATTCAACAATAATTTGGCTGTTGTGTGAAGTTCACCCTGGCATACATATAAGGTATATAAATATGTTCAGATGTTCATGGGACATTGCCACAGTGGTTAGAGAGTCACACAACAGCTGAAGGAGTTAATGCACTTTTGAAACAATAATAAATAATCTTTAAGACTTGCTATTTTTGGGAAGGTTTAGGGAGTTACTTTTTTAATGTCCATGTTGTTTACAGTAATCACAAGTACTAGTGCTCTGAACCTTGGTGTCTAAAGATTTTATTTAGCTGGATAAAAAAGATTTCTTTTTTCTTTGTTTTCTTTCCACATTGTTTTGTCTATGAAGATTTTTGCATGACTATTATGAGCGGTTCTGTAAACTAAATGTCTAAGTGTTTAGACTCATAAGTCTGAATGATAAGACTGAATTCTTTGCAAGACACACTTAGTAGGATTTTGGGAAATTTTATCATAGAAGGGGAGTTAGACTAAGGACACAGGATAAAGACAGAAAGCTTTCAAAGGCACCAGAAACTTGGCTTCCCCAAATTCTGGAACTTCAGGAGTAATAACTTATATATAGGTATATTTATCTTTGAGAAATTTTAAGTATAGCTTTCTTATGAAGTTTTATATTTTAATTTGGTATTACCATAAAAGGTAGGAAAATACACATAAAACCAACAGACAGATACAAATAGAAAGTAAACACAAAACAAGAAAACACAGAAATATAAATCATACTAGACTGAACTATAATTTTGTACCATTTTCTGCAAATTCTTATTCTGATAGGCATAAAATATTTTATATATGGAATTGCATCTCATTTTTCTCTTATAATACGAATTTCATTGTATTTTAGTATTATTCTCTATAGAATCATTTTTGGGCTATTTCTTTTCTGATTTAAAATCATATTGAGACCAAGCATTTTAACACAGAAATACATTTCTCTTCTTTTTCATAGGTCCATAACTAAACATTGGCCAGTTGTTTAAACTCATTTAAGAGGGTTTAAATTCTTCTTCATAGTATTACAGGTGTTACCTGTGGCCAAAAATAACAAACACAAGAACCCAATAACTAATTGGGAATCTAACCCACAAACCAATCAAATCAAAGAACAATATTAGCAGTTTGGAGACTTACTCTCATAAACCATGGGATAGGTTAATGGTAAGCAAGTGGCCTGACTAAGGTGGGGCTTTAATTCACAATCAGCAGCCAGTAACCAAAATGAAACTCAAACCCCAAACTAAAAGCAAATAGTTTGAAGCACATATTCAAAGTTATTCAATCAAAAGAAGTTTGTCCCCAGTACTGTTTCTCTGCTCAAAATAAAAATGAAGCCTCAAAGGGGTCAATGACACTTAAGAGATTGGGGAGGAGTTCCAATCACTGAACTTCTAGAATAAAAGATTCCAGATGGCCATACAGGATCAGCAGCTGGTGCTCATCACCACAAGGGTTCATGGAAACCTCCCATTTTTGCTCAAAGGTGAGTCTTTGTCCAATGCATAATAGTCATTAAGTGACATCAGAATTTTGAGGTGAGAAAGAGTTTATTCAGCAATGGCTAGCACCGCAAATATACAAGGATAATTCTCAAAACTGTCTCCCCAAGTTGGAAATGCTTAGGTTTTTTATGGGATTGAATCAAAAGGGAGGTTTGGGTTGAGAAAGTTGAGAGGAAGATAGTGTGATTTAGGGAATATGACAGATGATCATCATGCTGACTCATATGTTGCATGACTAGAAGGTGACATTTTGTGCATGAGTGAGTGGTTTGAGATAATGGTGTTAGAAATAGATTCATCTCTAAATATGAGCAGATTGATTACATGCTTAGTTCCCCTCATGCCCCAGATGTACCCTTTGCACACATCCCCCATCACTGACTCCATGCACTAGTAACCCTCCCCTGCCATATTTGCCAAAATCACATTCCCACAATTGTATTTTCAACCACAGACTTCCACCTCCTTAGAGTTCACCTGTTCCTTCCTCCAGCCCTCCACCCAATTCCATTGATAGCCCAAACCAGCCCCAAACCCTGCTCACCCTCACACTCCAACACTATTGATCCCACTCATATCCTTGAACCATCATCATCCCCTTCCACTGTCAAAACACTGTCTTCCACCTTATCATTGGATCTGGTCAGATTGAGCATTGGCTCCCCTCTCTCTACTCCTTTTCTGTCTCCTAGAAACCTATCTTCCAGACTCTATCTCTTTAAGTCTGCTCGATAGACTTATTTCATACCAGTAAGGTCATGCAATATTTGTCCTTTAGTGACTGGCTAAATTCATTCAACATGAGGTCCTTGAGATTCATCCATGTTTTCCTGTGTGGCAACACCTCATTCCATCTAAAAGCTGAGTAATATTCCATTGTATGTAAATACCACAATTTTCTTATCCATTCATCTTTTGAGATACACTTTGTTTGTTTCCAACTTTTGGCAATAGTGTATAATGCTGCTATGAACATTGCAGATGTTCATGTCTCTGCTTTCCATTCTCATATGTATACCTAGTGGTGGGATTGCTGGATCATATGGCAATTCTAGTTAGCTTCCTGAAGAACCACCAAACCATCCTTCACAATAGCTGTGCCATTCTACATTCCCACCAGCAGTAGATGATTGTGCTCCTTTTTCCACATCATCTCCAACACTTGTATGTTTCTGTTTTTTTAAATAGTTGCCCATTCTAATGGGTGTAGGATGATGTCTCACTGCATCTCATTTCCCTATAACCTAGTAATGTTGAGAATGTATTTATATGTTTTTTAACCATTTGTATTTCCTCTTTGGAAAAGCTTCTATTCAGATCTCTTACCCATTTTTGAAGGGCTTATTTGTCTTTTTATTTTTGAGATGTAGGTTTTCTTTTTTTTTTTTAATTTATTTATTTTTTATTGTGGGTAAAAATCAAAATTTTCACAATACATACTAATATTTGTAAAATGATATATAAATATATATGCATATATGTGCATTTGCTTACAAAAATGTTATTTATAAATTTATATATATATATATATATATATATTTTTTTTTTTTAAGAGGTGCTTAGATTACCTAAATATTACACGGAACCTACAGGGATTCCCATGTTCCCCACCTCCCACACCTCCCACCACATCCCACACAAACATCTCCCACAGTGTAGACCATCACCCTCAATGGACCTACACATCCTGGGGCCTTGCCATCAACCATAGACCACAGTTCACATCGTAGACCACACTCTCTCCCACACAGTTCTGAATGGTGTGTGCTGATTTAAAATGGCCTACATCTGTTGCCACTACGGCACTCAGGACAACCTCCAAATCCTGAAAAAGCCCCTGTATTTCAACTGCACATCCCCTCCCTGCCCTGAAAATGTCCAGTAGCTACTGGCTCCACCTCACTGTTATAATATCTTCCATTGCTAGAATCACCATATGTGTACAACAGAATACCATCAAGTACACTCTAGTCCACAGTTCTTCCCCCAATCCTGAAGGGACTGGGATGGTGATGTCCACTCCACCTCCAAGTGAGAGAGGGCTTATATCCCATGGATATGGTGGGTGGGATGATCCTGCCTGCCGATGCAGGCCCTCTCCATTCCCTGGGATGGCCGTTGCCCAACGTTGTCTCCTCGCCAGGTGACTTGGATGAGTCCATTGAGCTGGAGGGTAGGAGTTACAGCTCCACCGGGATTCCACAGCCACCTGGCACATAGGTAGGCCAGAGGCTCCAGTCTCTGGAAGAATACCTAAAACTACAGCATCACATATAGGTTTGAATAGAAGGGACTGATGAACCATGTGCAGGGAGGACTTATTTGAGTCCAATTCTGTCACTCTCAGGAGCACAGATTCCAAAATAGAGCCCACTTATAAGGCATCAGACTCTGGGGCTATCCCCCCTTATATAGGACCTGGGTGTCTCCAGAGCTCTCAGGAGCCCCTCTGTATGGGGTGATATGCACTTTGATGTTCTATGAGCTCCTACTAAGGTATGTGTAAGCGTTACCTCTTGGATGAACTCCTGACTCCCTTTGAAGTCTCTTAGCCACTTGAATTCATTTGTCTTTACCTTTTCCCACTTTTATTCAAGGTCATTTTCCAGTCGTGTTGCCAGTTGGCAATTGGTGTTAATCCCTCGTTTCCAGGGAGGCTCATCCCTGGGAGTCATGTCCCACGTTGCAGGGAAGGTAATGCATTCATATGCTGAATTTGGCTTAGAGAGAGGCCACCTTTGAGCAACAAGGAGGCTCTCAGGTGGCAATCCTTAGGCACCCCATAACAGTAAGCTAAGTTTCAGTTACAAGAGCAAAGACTCATAAGAGTAGTCATCAATGAAAAAAACTCATCAGTGGGCCATCCTCTTTTGACAGACACTGTCCCTGCACTCAGTGGACTGTTGCTGCTCCCTTGGAGAATGTGGCAGAGCTCTCCAGGCTAGGAATTCAGATTCCCTCATTTATTGAGTGATTGTCCACCCATCGTGACATGCCCCATCCTTTGATCTTTTGAACAATTTTGTATATCTTTCATGTATATTCAGATGAACTTACTCCCATGAATCCCCCCTCCCAGACACCCGCCACCAATAATCCCCTGCAGTACCATTGTAAGCCTTCTGTGATCTAAATCTTCCATGAACATGTAGCCCATAAAAAATTAAATACACTTAATAGGAAAAAGAAACAACAATGGTAAGCTTACATGCAAGAGACAAACATAAGGAAACTCAGGGAAAACAAACAAACAAACAAACAAACAAACAATCAAACAATCAAACAAAAAACAAAAGAAAACAAAATATAATTAGCAGATTGGGACATTCAAAAAAATGGGGAAAAAAGCAGAAGAAATGCCTTAAAAAATATATATATATTCTTCTTTTCCTTTTATCACTGTGTTATCAGAAGTCCGGTGTGCAGTGACACCTTCCGCCTCAATCCCCAGTGTCTCCCAAATTTTCATTTAATTTTCAAAGAAGTTTTAGGTCACAGCAAAGTCACACACGGAATACCAGAGACTCCCAGATACCAAACCACCCCCACCTTTCCCACCCCATATTAACCCCCCCCCTTTTTTTTTGGATGTTAGCATTGTTATAACTGTTATACAGATAGCAAAATATAGCAACTAAACATTGTCAATGATTTACAGTAGAGTTTACAATTTAGACGATACAGTTTAATAAGTTTTGATGATACTTACCATGTCCTGTGTCCATTGTTGTAAGATAATGAAAAACCTTTCCCATGACCACTAAATACCCCATTAGATCTTAACTGTTCCTTCCTCCCCACCCCGCTGGGGCATATGACACTCCCCTGTCTTGACTCATGGAATGTCAAGATTCATAGTTACATGCCCTGGGTATTCGAACCTGCCCTCCCTAATCTACCCACCTTTCAACGCTGCACCACCGAACCCAGTAATATCACTAACCATCTGTCCTATCCTTCAATATGCAACTATACTTTATCCCTTTACCATAGATCATGTCCATATGGGTGATGGCTCAAAGCCTGCTCTTCTCTTTGTCTCCCTTGTTAACCTATCATTCAGACAATGGTTCTCAGAGACTGCTCAATTTCCTCAGTTCAAATCAGTGAGATCATATACTGTTCATCCTTCAGTGCCTGGCTTGCTTCACTCAACATAAGGTCTTCAAGATTCATCCATGTTATTCCATGTGTTAGCACTTTATTCTTTCTTACAACTGAGTAATATTCCATTGTATGTATGTGCCACATTTTGTTTATCCATTTGTCTGTTGATGGGCACCGGGGCTGATTCCAACTTTTGGCAATGGTGAACAATGCTGCTATGAACATTGCTGTGCATATATCTGTTTGTGTCTTTGCTTTCAGTTCTTCTGGGTATATACCCAGCAGTGGAATGGCTGGATCATACAGAAGATCTACTGTTAGTTTTCTGAGGAACCGCCAAACTGTCCTCCACAGTGGCTGGACCATACTACAGTCCCAAAAGCAGTGGATGAGGGTTCCTATTCCTCCACATCCTCTCCAACATTTAGTGTCTGATGTTTTTTTAACAGCTGCCATTCTGATGGGTGTAAGATGGTATCCCATTGCAGTTTTGAATTGCATTTCCCTGATAGCAAGCGATGTTGAGCATTTTTTCATGTGCTTTTTAGCCATTTGTATTACTTCCTCGCAGAAATGTCTTTTCAGGTCACTTGCCCATTTTTTAAATGGGTTGTTTGTCTTTTTATTTTCAAGGTGTAGGATTTCTTTATATATGCAGGATATTAGGCTCCTATCAGATATATGGTTGCCAAATATTTTCTCCCATTGGGTAGGCTGCCTTTTTATTTTCTTAATAACATCCTTTGAGGTGCAGAAGTTTTTAATTTTGATGAGATACCATTTATCTATTTATTCTCTTGCTGCTCATGCTTTGGCTGTGAAGTTCATGAAACCATTTCCTATTACAAGGTCCTGTAGATGCTTCCCTACATTATCTTCCAAGGTCTTTATGGTTTTGGCTCTTATATTTAGATCTTTGATCCATCTTGAGTTGATTTTTGTATAAGGTGTGAGATGGTATTCTTCTCTCATTCTTTTGGATATGGATATCCAGTTCTCCAAACACCACTTGTTAAAGAGGCCATTCTCTTCCAACTGTGTGGGCTTCGTGGCCTTGTCAAATACAAATGACTGTATATGCGAGGATCTATATCAGAACTCTCAATTCGGTTCCATTGGTCAGTAGGTCTATCCTTGTGCCAATACCACGCAGTTTTGATCACTGTAGCTTTGTAGTATGTTTTAAAGTCAGGTAGTGTGATACCTCCAACTTCATTTTTCTTTTTCAATGTCTTTGGCAATTCGGGGCCTCTTGCCTCTCCAAATATATTTTGTGGTTAGTTTTTCCAGTTTCTCAAAAAATATAGTGTTGAATTTTATTGGGATTGCATTAAATCTGTAGATTAGTTTGGGTAAGATACACATCTTTATGATGTTTAGTCTTCTTATCCATGAACAGGGAATATTTTTCCATTTATTTAAGTCTTCTTTGATTTCCTTTAACAGTGTTGTGTAGTTTTCTGTATATAAGTCCTTTACATCTTTAGTTAAATTTATTCCTAGGTATTTGATTCTTTTAGTTACTATTGTAAATGGTATTTTTTTCCTGATTTCCTCCTCAGTTTACTCGTTATCAGTGTATAGAAATGCTACTGATTTTGAGCATTGATCTTATAGCCTGCAACATTATTGAACTCCTTTATAAGTTCTAGAATTCTTGTTGTAGATTTCTCAGGGCTTTCCATGTATAGGATCATGTCATCTGCAAATAATGAAATTTTTACTTCTTTTTTTCCAATCTGGAGGCCTTTTATGTCCTTTTCTTGTCTCAGTGCTCGCGCAAGTACTTCTAAGACAATGTTAAATAAGAGTGGTGATAGTGGGCATCCTTGTCTATTTCCTGATCTCAGAGGGAAGGCTCTTAGGATTTTACCATTGAAAATGATGTTAGCTTTGGGTTTTTCATATATACCCTTTATCATAATCAGAAAGTTTCCATCTATTCCTATCTTTTGCAGTGTTTTTATGAGGAAAGCATTTGTTGAATGCTTTTTCTGCATCTATACAGATGATCGTGTGATTTTTTTCTTTCAATCTGTTTATGTGGTGTATTACATTAATTGATTTTCTTATATTGAACCATCCTTGCATACCTGGGATGAAACCCACCTGGTCATGGTGTATAATCCTTTTGCTATGTTGTTGAATGCGATTAGCAAGTATTTTTTGAGGATTTTAGCATCTAGGTTCATTAGAGAAATTGGTCTGTAATTTTCCTTTCTTGTGGTATCTTTGTTTGGTTTTGGTATTAGGGTAATGTTGGCATCATAGAATGAGTTAGGCAATATTCCTTCTACTTCTATTTTTTGGAAGAGCTTAAGTAGAATTGGAGTTAGCTCTTTCCGAATATTTGGTAGAATTCAGCTGTGAAGCCATCTGGTCCTGGGCTCTTTTTAGCTGGGAGGTTTTTGATGACTGAGTCTATCTCTTTACTTGTAATTGGACTGTTGAGTTCATCTATTTCTTCTTTCATCAATGTAGGCTGTTTGTGAGTTTCTAGAAACTTGTCCATTTCCTCTAAATTATCATTCTTGTTGGCATACAATTTTTCAAAGTATCCTCTTATGCTACTCTTTATTTCTGTGTGGTCAGTAGTGATATCCCCTTGCTCGTTCCTTATTTTATGTATTTGCATCTGTTCTCTTCTAGCTACGGGTTTGTCAATTTTATTGATATTCTCGAAGAACCAGCTTTTGGTTTTGTTTATTGTTTCCAGTGCTTTCTTATTCTCTATTTCATTTAGTTCTGCTCTAATCTTTGTTATTTCCTTCTTTTTACTTCCTTTAGGTTTAGTTTGTTGTTGTTTTTCCAATTCCTCCAAGTGTGCAGTTAGGTCTTCAATTTTAGCTCTTTCTTCTTTTTTAATATATGAATTTATGGCTATGAACTTCCCTCTCAGGACTGCTTTCTCTGCATCCCATAGGTTTTGATATGTTGTGTTGTCGTTTTCATTAGTTTTAAGGTAGTTACTGATTTCTTTTGAGATTTCCTCTTTGATCCACTGTTTGTCTAAGATTGTATTGTTTAACTTCCATATCCTTGTGCTTAACCTGTTTCTCTGGCCCTTAGTGACTTCTAACTTCATTCCGTTGTGGTCAGAGAAATTACTTTGTATAATCTCAATCTTTCTGAATTCATTGAGAGTTGTTCTGTGGCCTAGCATGTGGTCCTTTTTGGAGTATGTTCCATGTGCACTCGAGAAGAAGGTAAATCCAGCTGTATTTGGGTGTAGTGTTCTGTATATGTCTATTAAGTCCAGGTCTTCTGATGTATTGTTGAGTGCCTTTGTTTCTTTATTGATTCTCCATGTAGATGTTCTGTCTAATGATGATACTGGTGTGTTGAAATCCCCTGCTATAATTGTTGAGGCATTTATTTCTCCCTTTAGTTTTTCCAGAGTTTGTCGCACGTATTTTGAGGCACCCTGATTAGGTGCGTAAATGTTGATGATTGTTCTCTCTTCTTGATTACTCATTTTAATAATATGTAGTGTCCATCTTTGTCTCTTACAATAGTTTTGCATTTAAAGTCTATTTTGTCTGATATTAGAATAGCTACTCCTGCCCTTTTTTTGGCTATTGTTAGCTTGTAAAATTGTTTTTCAGCCATTCACTTTCAGCCTCCTTGAATCCCTGGGTTGAAGGTGGGTTTCTTCTAGACAGCATAGAGATGAATCATATTTTCTTATCCATTCTGCCAATCTGTTTCCTTTGCTTGGTGAATTTAATCCATTAACATTCAGTGTTATTACTCGTAATGAATTTCTTACTTACATTTTTTCTTTGGGTTAATGTATGTCATATGTTATTTTGTTTCTCTTTTTGTCTTTTCAGTTGTTTTTAAACTCTCCTCCAACTCTCTCTCCCTTGTTTTTTCCTTTCAACTTGTAGAGATTCCTTTAGTATTTCTTGAAGTGCTGGTTTCTTCTTGACATACTCTCTTAATTGCTGTTTATCTGTGAATATTTTGAACTCCCCATCATTTTTGAATGCCAGTTTTGCTGGATAGAGAATTCATGGCTGAAAGTTTTTTTCTTTTAGTATTTTGACTATGTCATACCACTGTCTTCTTGCCTCCATGGTTTCAGCTGAAATATCAGCACTTAATCTTATTGTGCTTCCCTTATATGTGATGGTTCTCTTTTCTCTTGCTACATTGAGTATTTTCTCTTTGTCTTGAGCATTGGACATTTTGACAAGTATATGTCTTGGAGTTGGCCTGTTGGGATTTATACTATTTGGGGTGCACTGTGCTTTCTGGATCTGCACATTCATCTCTCTCAATAGGGTTGGGAAGTTTCAGCCATTATTTCCTTCAACACTCCTTGTGTTATCTTTCCTTTCACTTCTCCTTCTGGGATGCCCGTAATGCATATGTTTGTGCGTTTTTTGTTATCAGTTAATTCCCTGAATCCATGCTGTTTTTTTTCTATCTTTTTTCCATCTGTTCTACTATCTCTTTGATTTCAGCTGTATTGTCTTCCATATCACTAATTCTTTCCTCTGCCTGTTCAAATCTGCTGTTATGTGAATCCAGCATCTTTTTTATTTCTTGGATTGTGCCATTGTTCACCACCATATCCATTACCTTTTTAGCATGTTTGCAATTTCTTCAGTATTTTCTCCCAGTGTCTTCTTTATATCCTTAATCTCTTCATTCAGTTCTTTAAGTTAATCCATGATATTTGTTTGGATAGCTTTGATTAGTTGTTCGATGTTCTGCATCGCTTCCTGGTTTTTATTTTGTTCCTTGGACTGGTCCATGTTTTCCTGTTTCTCAGAGTCATTTGTATTTTTTTGTTTTCCTCTGGTCATCATATTATCTTAATGGGTTTGTTCAGTTGATTAGCTTTTCTCTATGCTCTAGAGTTTTATTTAGCTGGTGGTTCTGCGTGTGAGTTAAGTTTTCTCTTTGGCACTTTTTCTTCTTATTTTATTTCCTTGCTTCTTTCTATGTTCCTTTGAAGGCAAAAAATTAGGACCAGAGGAATCAAAAGATGTAAGGAAGTCAGAAGGATAATAGTAATGTTAATAAAAGTTAGAAGAGGGGCCAAATGAGACTTAATGAGATGAATATTTAACTTCTGTAGGCAGTGTCGAGTAATAGGAAAAAAAGTGGGGTTCCTACAATGGACTGGCAAATTAGGAATATGTATATAGTGATTTAGAAGACTAGAATTATGAGGGAGAGAAATAGTAAAAAAAGGGCTGAAAGGAACAAATTAATACTAATAAAAAAAAAAAGAAGAAGAAAACAAAATAGATGGAATAGAAATTGGTACCCTTAAGTTGTGGGCCTGTGAAAAATGTTGTATCTAAGAGCCGCAACAGAAGGCAGAAGGCAGAAAGATGAAGGAAGGATAAGCGATAGTTTGGAATACAAAATCAATATAGACAGTGAGTGGGAAATTACTGAAGAAGCATAGCAATGAAGCGACAAGGTAGCAGCACCTAATTTTAAAAAATGAAAGAAAAAAGAAAGGGGGGAGGAAAGAGGGAAGAAAAGCAAGAGGCCAGAAATAAACAGAGAAAAACCAAAGATCCACACAGGCAAGCAGTCAAAAAGAGCTAAGGAGGGTCAATGATTCCCCTAGGGTCCACATGGATCCTCTCTGCCTGCTTGTGTTTATCAATCAATTTCCCCGCAAGGTTCTATATGCAGGTCCTGAAACAGCTTTTGGCTATTAAACTATATTAAAAGGAATTTATTTTTTATTTATTGCAGTGACCTCACTTTTTTTTTTTTTTTTTTTTT
>JAKSZT010021197.1:3330056-3393208 GCA_026826555.1 Tolypeutes matacus | reverse complement strand
ATTGCAGTGACCTCACTTTTTTTTTTTTTTTTTTTTTTTTGGTGAAATACAGGACCCAAAATAATTCTTCCTCTAGACCAACCCCCTTATGGAAGGGACCCTAGCTGGGCTCGTGGAAATTAATCAAGCACGTCCCACTTTCTGAACTCCCCAGGGTAGCTGTAGCTCTGATGTTAGTCAGTGCAGAGTGATAAAGACGGCTGACTCTGCCCCTTCTGGGGCTGAGCACCAGCGTCACCGGGTTGCTATGTAAATCAGTTTGACTTTGCAGATTTGCCTCTCCTCTCAGCCTGATGCTGCTTCAGGTTGGCTTATCTGCTCCCCAAAGCTATGGGGTGGTCCAGGCAGCCAGATCGATGGCAAACAAACAAACAAACAAACAAACAAAAAATTACCTTCCCTGTCCTCCAACAGAACCCTCCCTCTTTTGGAGAGTGTCCCCTCTTCCTGGCTCCACGGCAGCCCAGGGCTTATCCCTGGGCAGCTACGCAAATCAACTCCCTCCCCCAAACAGAATCACCCCTCCCCTCCACTGGGTGCCGATTCGTTCCGGCTGTTCTGTTCACCCAAGGTCCAAGGGCCTCCAGGCAGCCAGATCCCCAGAAAATAAAACTTTCTCGCCCCACTCGTGGCTCCAACTGGCCGTTTTATTTTTTTTCTCCCTAACTGCGGGTCTCAGCCGTCCATGCCAACCACCACTGGCAGGCTTAAAACTCACGAATCTCTACCGTTCATCCACGCCATTGATCCGCGCAGATAGATGTCCCAAGCTTCTCATTCCATGCATGCACAGCACAGAACCCCTGGCAGGACCCCTTCCACAATCTGCCTTGCTCTGGGAGCTTGCAGTGTGTGACCTCCTACACTAATGCCATCTTGGTCCCCCAGCAATCAGGTTTTCTTTTTATATGCTGGATATTAGACCTCTATTGGATAAGTGTTTTCCAAATATATTCCCCATTGACTAGCCTGTCTTTTCACTTTCTTGACATTCTTCTTTGAAGAATAAACATTTTAATTTTGAAAAGGTCCCATTTTTCAGTCATTAACTGTCATTTGGGTGTAGAGTTTCTGAAATCATTTACTTCTATAAGATCTCATAGGTGCTTCCTTTATTATCCTCTAAGATCTTTATGATTTTGGCTCTTATATTTAGGTCTTTGATCCATCTTGAGTTAATTTTTGTATAGAGTGTAAGATGGTGATCCTCTCTCACTCTTTTGGATATGACATCCAGTTGTCCAAGCAACATTTGTTGAAGAGGTTATTCTGTCCCAGTTGAGTGTCCCACTTGGTGGCATTTTTGAATATCAGTTGGCTCTATATGTGCTGTTCTGTGACATAACTTTCAACTTAGTCCCATTGATTAGTATGTCTATCCTTGTGCCAATACCATGCAATTTTGACTACTGTAGCTTTGTAGTATGCTTTAAAGTCAGGTAGTGTGATTCCTCCAATTTCATTTTTCTTTTTCAATATGTTTTTGTCTATTTGGGCCCTTCCAAGTAAGTTTCACAAGTGATTTTTCCAGTTCAGTAAAAAATGCTGTTGTAATATTTTATTGGGATTGTGTTAAATCTGTAAATCAATTTGGGTAGGACAGACATCTTAATGATGTTTAGTCTTCTATTCATGGACATGGAGTATTCTTCCATTTATTTAGGTCTTCTTTGATTTCCTTTAATAATGTTGTATAGTTTTCTGTGTACAAGTCCTTTACATCTTTAGTTAAGTTTACTCTTAGACATTTGATTCTTTTAGTTGCTATTGTAAATGGAATTTTTTGTATTTCCTCTTCAGATTGCTCATTAGTAGTGTATAGATATGCTGATTTTTGCATGTTGATTTTATATCTTACCACTTTATTGAACTTGTTTATCAGCTCTAGAAGCTTTGGTTTAGATTTTCCAGGGCTTTCTGTGTATAAAATCATGTCATCTGCAAATAGTGAAATTTTTAGTTCTTCCTTTCCAATTTAGATGCCTTTTATTTCTTTTTCTTGCCTAAGTGCTCAAGCATGTAATTCTAACACAATGTTAAATAAGAGCGGTGACAGTAGAAGCTCGCCTTGTCCAAATCCTAAGCACTTCAACATTGACTATGATGTTAGCTGTGGGTCTTTCATATATATTCTTTATTGTGTTAAGGAAGTATCCTTCTATTCGTATTTTTCAAAGTGTTTTTATCAAGGAATAATGCTGTACCTTGACAAACGATTTTTTTTCTGCATCAATAGAGATTACCATTTGATTTTTTGTTTTCTATCTGTTAACATGGTATTTTACATTGATTTCCCTATGTTGAACCATCCTTGCATAACTGGTAAAAAAAAAAAAAAACCACTTGATCTTGGTGTATAATTCATTTGATGTGTTGTTGAGTATGACTAGTAAGTATTTTGTTGACAATTTTAGCATGTAAGTTCATTAGACTGATTGGTCTTTAGTTTTTTTTGTGGTATCTTTAAGTGTCTTTGGTATTAAGGTGATTTTAGCATCATGGAATAATTTAGGAAAGGTTTTCTGCATTTGTTATTATAGTTTAAGAGTTTAAGCTGTATTGGTATTAGTTCTTTCTGAAATGATTGGTATAATTCACCTGTGAAGCCCTCTGGTCCTGGATTTTCCTTGCTTGGGAAATTTTGATGAATAATTTCATTATGTATGATTTGTTTATTGAGGTCTTCTATTTCTTCTTTCATCAGTGTATATGTTGTTTGGTATGTTTCTAAAAAATTTTCCGTTTCATCTAACTATCCATTTTGTTGGCATACAATTTCTCAAAGTATCCTCTTATGATACTCTTTAATTCTGTGAGATCAGTGGCAATATCTCCTCTCTTGATTTTTACTTTATTTATTTGCATCTTCAATCTTTTTTTCTTTGTTATTCTAGCTAAGGGTTTGTCAATTTTTTAATCTTCTTATAGAACCAGCTTTTGGCTTTGTTCATTTTTTCTAGTGTTCTTTTTTGAATTCTCAATTTCATTTAGTTCTGCTCTGATCTTTGTATTTCTTTCCTTCTGCTTGCTTTGAGATTAGTTTGTTCTTTTTCTAGTTTCTCCAGGTGTGCAGTTTGGCCTTTGATTTTAGATCTTTCTTCTTTTCTTAAATATAGGCACTTATGTCTATAAATTTGCCTCTCAGAGCTTCTTTAGCTTCATCTCATAAGTTTTCATATGTTGTGTTCTCATTCTTATTCATTTTGAAGTAGTTAAAGATTTCATTTGCAGTTTCTGCCTTCACCCACTGATTGTTAAGTGTGTGTTGTTTAAGTTCCATATATTAGTGCCTCTTCTGGTTCTCTGCTCCTTATTAATTTCCACTTTAATTTCATTGTAGTCAGAGAAAGAATTTTGTATGGTTTCAGTCTTTCTAAGTTTGTTGAGATGTGTTCTGTGACCTAGAATGTGGTCTATTCTGGAGAATGATCCATATGCATCGAGAAGAATGTATATCCCACTGTATTTGGGTGTAATGCTCTGAATATGTCTATTAATTCTGAATATGTCTATTAGTTCTATTTCCTCTCGTATTATTTAAGGTCTTTGTTTATTAATCCTCTGTCAACATGTTCTGTCTAATGGTGAAAATGGTACATTAAAATCCCTCACTATGCTTATAGAGCCATCTGTTTTCTCTTTAGTTTTGCCATTGTTTGTCTCATGTATTTTGAGGCACCTTAATTAAGTGAATAAATATTTATGACTGTTCTTTATTCTTGATAGATTACTCCTTTTATTAATATGCAGTATCATTTTTGTCTCCTACAATAGTTTTGCATTTAATGTCTATTTTATCCATAATTAGTATAGATACTCCCACTCTTTTTTCATTATTTTATGCATATAAAAGCATTTCCCAAGCTTTCACGTTCAATCTCCTTGCATCCGTAGGTCTAAAGTGACTTTCCCTTAGACATTATATACATGAGTCATATTTCCTTATGCATTTTGCCAACCTATTAGATTGGAGAGTTTAATCCATTAACATTCAATGTTATTACTGTCAAGGCAGACTTAGATTTGTCAATTTTTTCTTTAGGTTTATATATGTCATATTTTGTTTATATTTCTTTTTTTATCCTTTTAATCACTCTTACTAATAATCTGTCTTTCTATTCTCTACTCCAACCTTTCCTTTCCTGTTTCTTTTTTTTTTTTTCTTTTCAACCTGCAGAACTCTCTTTAGTATGTCTTAAAAGGCAGGACACTTGTTGACAAATTCTCTCAATTTCTGTTTATCTGTGAATATTTGAATTCTCCATTTTTTAATGCCTGCTTTGCTGGAAACAGAAGAAAACAGAAATTTTGGTTGGCAAACTTTTTTCTTTAAAACCTCAGCTATGTCATACCATTGCTTTCTCACCTCCATGGTTTCAGATGAGTAATCTGCATTTAATTTTATCAAGCTTCCCTTATATGTGATGAATCTCTTTCTCTTGCTGCTTTCAGAATTCTGTCTTTTTCCTGAGTGTTTGACAATCAGATAACTATGTGTCCCTGGTAGGTCTGTTAGTATCTATGCTGTTTGGAGTGCGTGTACTTCCTGGACATGTACATCCATGTTCCTTATAAGAAATTTTTGGAGATTATTTCCTCCAAAACTCCTTCTGCCCTCTTTCCCTTCTCATCTCCCTCTGAGATGTCTATAATTTTTTTGTGTGTATATTGTGTTGTCATACAATTCCCTGAGTCCCTGCTGAAATTTTCTATTTTTAAAAATTTATCTGATCTACTGTTAGTGTGATTTCAGATATTGTATTTTCAACATCATTAATTCTTTCCTCTGCTCATTCACATCTGCTCTTAAGTGCTTCCAGAAAATTTTTAATTCTTTTTTTTATTTTTAAAGAATCTTTGGATTACATAAATGTTGCAACAAAAATAAAAGGTATTCCCATATACTCCACCCCTCCCCCTCTCACACTTTCCCATATTAACATCTTTCATTACTATGGTATGTTTCTTACAATTGCTGAACACATATTGAAGCATTGCTACTAGCTGTGGTCTATAGTTTACATTATAGTTTACACTTTGCACTGCACAATTTATAAGTTTTGACAAAATGTATGTTGGCTTGTATCCATAATCACAATGTCATGCAAGTCAATTCCAATTTTCCTAAAATGCCCCATGTTACATCAATTCTTCCCTCTCTCTCCCCTCAGAACCTCTGGTGATCACTGCCTTTATATCAATAATATGATATGAACAGACTGAAGATTTAAGTCTTGGGGACGTATATTTAATGAGTATAGTAGTAATTATAGGTTCAAACAAAAGGGGCAGAAGAGTCATGTTTAGGGAAATTATAAATGAGTCTAACTCTCTTACACTGGGGAGCATATATTTCAAAATAAGGCCTACTGAGAGGGTACTTAATTCCTGAGATTGCCTGCCCTACCTATAAAGTCTAGATGTCTCTAGAGCTCTCAGGAGTCCCACTGTTTGAGGCACAGTTTACTGTGGCTGTTAATGAGATCTTGCTGAGACTAGCAAAAGGCTAACCTCTGGAATGACCTCCCAACTTACTTTGAAATCTCTTAATAATAAAAACTTATTTGTATTTAATATTCCCCCCCTTTTGGTAAAGGTCTTTTTGCAAATGCATCATTAGTTGGTGCTTGGTAATAATGCCTTAGTGCCAGGCAGGTTCATTCCAAGGAGTCATGTCCTACACCATGGGGGATGGTAGTGAGTTTGTATGCTGAGTTTGGCTTAAAGAGAGGCCACATTTGAGCAACAAGGGTGCTTTCAGGGGATAACTTTTAGGCAATACATTATACTACACTGTTTCAATTTCACAAGAAAAGGCTCTTAATTTCAACCATCAATATCAAGAGCCTGGCCTAATTGTTTGCCCCCCTTTGCTAAGCACTGCCCATGTACCACATTAATAAGTTGATGAAGAAAAATCACCTGATTATCTCAATACATGCAAAAAAAGCATTGACAAAATACCATTTCACCAATCTATGCTCATGTGTGTATCTTTCTAAGCACAGGAGGAACAACTGAGCTTCTTTGGGGGATTTGAGGAGATAAAAGGGCTTGGACAGAATTTTTTAGGGTGGTATATTCATGATTTAATGTGCCTTCTGTTTGTTATTTTATTTTTTTTGAATTTGAAATCAAATATGAATTTTAAAAATTCCCCAAATCATCTGATATTTCATACCTAATTTTTATGGGGAGATGATTTTGAAAACAAGAAGTGAAGATGGTAGAGTCCACCTTCAATGCCCTGAAACAGTGACCTTGCCCTGCCATATTTGTCAAAAGAACATTCCCACCAGCAGTTTCAACTGCAGACAAATCCCCAGAGTTTACCTGTTCCTTCCAAGGTACCAGACTCCCATATTAACGACACCCCTTGCAATATTTTTCCTTTTCCTGTCAATCTCCAAATTAAGTGAATGATGTTCTGAGACCCTTGCATGTTTGCATTATGGGCCATAGCATGATTGGATTAGACACCCTTAGGATGTTTTGCTTTCCTCCTTGTCATTACAACTCTTTATTTATGAATTTAGGAACCAGGGATGCCCATGTGGCTGAATACAAAGGCAAAGTGGGCAGAACTGCATATATTTCAAAAGTTTGCATCATACTTTGTTGTGTACTCCCTGGTGCTTTCTCCATATGCATTTATGAAATTCTGCATATCTGTGGGCATATCAATATATATATATACCATCTGCCAGATATCTGTAAAGATTTTCTGTAAAACCCACCAAAGTTGTTAAATAGTTTAGGCTTTCTGGGTCATGCAGTCTCTGTCACAATTATTAAAATTGGCCATTTGACAAGAAGTAGTCATAGACCATAAATAAATGACCAAAGGACAGTTGTTCACCCAAAGTCCATCATTTACAAAATCAAGAAACAGAGCAGATCAAACCTCAGGACAATAGTTTATGGGCCTCTGCTCAATCTAACACAGCGAGAATTTAGTTTGTTATTCTAATCTCCCACTTCCCATTTTCTCTTATTGGACTCCATGTGACAATTATCATACAACACATGAGAAATACCAAGAAGCCTGCTGCTATGATAACTTCTTTTTGTTTTTACAAACCATAAGCTTTCATGCTCAAACATAGTAACACAAAATGCTACACAACCATGAACAAAGCTAAAAGAAAAATCATGACAGAAAAGTAGAATCAGATTTGTGGTTCAGGAGACTTGTAGCTTCAAGCAACAGAAAACCTCTGTGAAAATTGCTCCATCAAAGAGGAAGATTTGGGCTTTTTCTTTGTTTCAGTTTGCTAAAAACTGCAGAGAGAAATATACCGGAAATTGGTTGGTTATTATGACGGGAATTTATTAGTTTAAAAAATTTTAACTCTGCACTGGCAAAATATCCAAATCAAGGCACCATCCAAGATGCTGTCTCACTGAAAGTGGGCTGCTGGCAATTCTGGTCTCCTGCCATGTGGCAAGAAACAATGGTGGTTCTGCTCTCTGGGTCTCTGTGTTCTCCTCCAGTCTTACTTCTCCTTGAGCTCAGCTGTGGGTTGTCAGTCATATGGCTCATCCCTTCCCTCTCCTCCAGGCCACTCAGCCTCTTGGGGGTCTCTTTCCATGATTCTGAGCTCTGTTGATTACAGACTCTGGCCTCCATGACCTCTCACTCATCCTCTCAGGGTTTCTTTGTATCTACTGCTTTTGTCTGTCTGTGGCTTTTTACTCTTCTTTTTAAAATGACTCCAGTAGGAGGCTTAAGACCCACCCAGGGAAATGCAATCTAATCAAAGGCCCATCTATGATTAGTTTACTGGCAAAGGAATGCCCTTGTTTAAAGAATAGGACTTTGGAGGGTCCACAAAAGACTCAACCAGAATTCCCTTAAAAAGGAATCTGGTAGCACTAGAGCTGGTCTAGGATTGATTGATTCACAGTCTGTATGATTTCCTCTAGGTCTTTTTGCCTTTACATTTGAAGTGCATTGGTTTTTCTTGTGAAGCTGACTCCTCTGCTTATCTGTTGCTGCCTTCCTGTGTTTCACTCATCACCTGCAAGGAGCCAGGACACAGATGGAAATTTTCTTATATCTTCTAAGAAGGAGAAACAACTTTCCAAGGCTTCCAGAAGACTGCCTTCTACCTGTATCTCCTATATACTCTTATGTGCCAATCCCTGACTACATCTTGCTTTAGAAAAATTGTGATTAGACAAACCTCTGCAGCCTTCAAGGATAGTCCCAAAATGACCCCAGTGTTCACAGTACAGGACAAACAAGAAATGTATCTTTGTAAAGTTTATTTTTTTGAGATGAACCTTGAAGACATTCATGCATGAAAGTGTCCCCATCAATGAAAGTGAATAACTTCTGAGTCTCTTCTGTAATTGCATTACTGGCACTGCCTTGATTATGCTCATTAAAATTGTCTATCTATATTTATAATATATAGAACATTTTTGCATAGGGCAGGACCAATATTGGTGGTGTTGATCTTTGTTTCATGGGATCCATGGGATCAAGGTTTTGTTGTGTGATAAGAAATCTCGGGAGGGTAGAGCTGGTTTTGTGGTTACTCCAGAGGTAAGGGTTTTCCCCATCGTCAGTGACAGCAGTGACCTGCAGATGAAAAAACTGATGCTCAAGAAGTTGACTTTCCCAAGGCCACATGGATATGTCTGTAGGCTCCAGGTTACAATCCATTACTTGAATTGAAAGATGTCTTCTTTGGCCTCAGGGTTACAGGAGGATGCATGGTTTTACAACTTGAGCCTTGAAGCAGGAATGGGGTTTTAGAAGTGTCTTAAAAGGCCACTAGCTTTTTTGTAGGGTAGTTCCAGCCACAAAATCACAGAGGGCTGCAGAAAAGTATGGAAACAGAGGAGCTCAGAGCAGGGAGGTCCTTAGAAGTTACCACATCCTGGGTTAGCAACTTCTGGAGGGCAATAGAGGGTAGTAGTGTATACACAGCATTGATACCAGTAGTCCAGCTCCAATTCCAAGCCTGCCTCTTTCTTGGACAAATCCCTTAGCTGTCCTCTACCTCTGATTTCAAATCTGCAAAATGGAAGACAATATAAGTGCCAACCTCCTGGGTTTGCTAAGAGATTAGGCACATAGGAATTGCACAGTGATGCTAGCATACACTTCATTTCCAGATGGGTAAATGAAGGTTCATACACATAGTCTCACAGTAGGTCTACAACAGATTAAAAAAACAGGGGTCAGATATCCTGAATCCATTCTCCAGTCTTTCTTGCCTCTTATGCCATCCCCCTTAATTTCAATTTCCCTCCTGTTAAACAGAGATATTTTTACCACAACACAGTTATGAGAAATAAAATATATTAAATCACTGTTTCCACTTACTGAAAAAGAAGACCTGCAGATTGGGGATCCCTGAGAGAATGACACAAATGAGGTGATTGAACCCAGTGTGCAGCTGGAAAACTTTTGCAGTATCTGGGAAGCCCAGGTGTGCCTGGCAGTGTCCCTGATGTCAAGCCATGGGGCTGGGAGACTGGGAAGAAGGGACAGCTCCACATGAAGGCAGAGTGGCTGAGGAAGAGAGCTGCATGGAGAAGAAAGAGCTGCAGAGATAAAGAGGACTTAGGAGCTCTGCAGAAAGATTCCTTTGTACATTTGGCTAAACCCATCACAAGTGTACAATGGTCCTACCAAAGGCCTCAGAAAGCAAAATCAGACAGCAATAGCAGCACAATCCTCAGAGCACACCTGAAATTGGGAGGAGTTCATGTTTCCACCAGGTAGAATGGAAGAAGCTCCTAATTCAGGGGTCATTGAGCAAAGTGCTCAGAGGGCATTGCCTCTGTGGTGGGGAGGTATTATCCCTGTATTAAAGGTTGCTCTGGACTCACCTAACAAATATTAAAAGCAAGGCAACATCACCAAAGTGTCTTCTGGAACAAAATTAGAATACTGAAAGAAATACAAGGATAGATGATGTGTTATGTGGGCAGAGGAAGGGGGCTGGGAATGCCATAGGAACCAGGAGTTGGAGGAATTCTGTATTTAAGCAATCAGCAGAATAGTCAAAATCCTTTTACTTTGTAATTCCAACTCCAGCATCTTCTACAAAATCTGATTGCAGTTATGCACACAGTCATCTCTATAATTATGTCCATAATGCTGTTGTTTATAACATCAAAAGACTGGACACCTCTTATGCAGCACATAGTAGCTAAATCATTTATGGGTAATCCACAAAAAGGAGCAAGGTGCAACCTTGAAAGAGAGTGAGAGTTATCTATATATGCTCATAAAAACCATCCTGAGTTCCAAAGAAAATGGTTAAGCAGAAATATTAAGGTGCATATTTAACTTTAGACTTACCCTGTCCAGGTCAGTAACCATGAGGCACATGTCTGGACTAAGAAGGACAGTAAGTGTTAGGAGGAGATAGCAAATATGTGGTATGGAAATAGAATGGAAAATAGCTCTTTTATATGTTTTATCTTTATGAAATGTTAAATAATAACATTTTAGATATATTAAATTCAATAATGTAGTGCCTTTAACTTTTTTTATAGTTGCTCCTAGAAAATTTAAAATACATATGTGAAACAATATATGACATACATAAACCAAAAGAAAATATGGTTGATGTAAGAAATATCTTGAGAGTAATAACACTGAATGTTAATGGATTATACTCACCAGTCAAGAGACACAGATTGGCAGAATGCGTAAGGAAATATCACCCATCTATATGTTGTCTACAAGAAACGCACCTTAGACCCAGGGATTCAAGGAGGCTGGAAGTGAATGGCTGGAAAACAATTTTACAAGCAAACAACAACCAAAAAAGGGTGGGAGTAGCTATACTAATATCGGACAAAATAGACTTTAAATGCAAAATTATTGTAAGAGACAAAGATGGATACTATTAATAAAAGAGGTAATCTCTCAAGAAGAAAGAACAATCATAAACATTTATGCACCTAATCAGGGTGCCTCAAAATACATGAGGCAAATACAGGAAAGACTAAGTGGAGACAAAAATGCCTCTACAATTATAGTGGGGGACTTTAATACAGCATTATCACCATTAGACAGATCATATCAATGGAGAATCAATAAAGAAACAAAGACTCTGAATAATACATTAGAGGATCTGGACCTAATAGATATATACAGAATGCTACACCCAAATACAGCTGGATATACATTCTTCTTGAGTGCATATGGATCATACTTCAAGATAGTCCACATGCTAGGCAAAAGAACAACTCTCAATGAATTCAGAAACATTGAGATTGTACAATGTAATTTCTCTGACCACAAAGGAATGAAATTGGAAATCACTAAGAGCCAGAGAACCAGATTAGGCACAAAGATATGGAAGTTAAATAACACTATCTTAGACAAACAGTGGGTCAAGGAGGAAATCTCAAAAGAAATCAGCAACTACCTCGAAATAAATGAAAACAACAACACAATATATCAAAACTTTTGGGATGCAGCCAAAGCTGTACTGAGAGGGACATTCATAGCCATAAATGCATATATCAAAAAAGAAGAAACAGCTAAAATTGAAGACCTAACACCTGGAGGAATTGGAAAAACAACAACAAACTAACCCCAAAGGAAGTAGAAAGAAGGAAATAACAAAGATTAGAGGTGAACTAAATGAAATCGAAAAAAAGAAAGCACTAGAAAAAATAAACAAAACCAAAAGCTGGTTCTTTGAGAAGATCAATAAAATTTACAAACCCTTAGCCAGACTAACAAAGAGAAAGAGAGAAGATATGCAAATACACAAAATCAGATATGAGGAAGGGGATATCGCCACTGACCCCACTGAAATAAAGAGTATCATAAGAAGATACTTTGAAAATGTATATGCCAACAAGAATGATAATCTAGAGGAAATGGATAAAGTCCTAGAAACTCACAAGCAGCCTACATTGATGAAAGAAGAAATAGATGAATTCAACAGTCCAATTACAAGTAAAGAGATAGACTCAGTCATCAAAAACCTCCCAACTAAGAAGAGCCCAGGACCAGATGGCTTCACAGGTGAATTCTACCAAACATTCTGGAAAGATCTATCACCAATCCTGCTTAAGCTCTTCCAAAAAATTGAAGTAGAAGGAACATTGCCTAACTCATTCTTTGATGCCAACATTACTATAATACCAAAACCAAACAAAGATGACACAAGAAAGGAAAATTACATACCAATCTCTCTAATGAACCCAGATGCTAAAATCCTTGATAAAATACTTGCTAATCACATTCAACAACACATCAAACGAATTATAAACCATGACCAAGTTGGCTTCATCCTGGGTATATAAGGATGGTTTGACATAAGTAAACCAATCAATGTAATACACCACATAAACAGATTGAAAGAAAAAAAATCACATGATCATCTCTATAGATGCAGAAAAAGCATTAAACAAAATACAGCACTCTTTCTTGATAAAAACACTGCAAAAGATAGGAATAGAAGGAAACTTTCTGAACTTGATAAAGGGTATATATGAAAAATCCACAACTAACATCATCTTCAATGGTGAAATCCTAAAAGCTTTCCCTCTAAGATCGTGAACAAGACAAGAATGCCCACTACCACTGCCCTTATTTAACATTGTCTTAGAAGTACTTGCTCAAGCACTGAGGCAAGAAAAAGATGTAAAAGGCATCCAAAGTGGAAAGGAAGAAGTAAAAATTTCACTATTTGCAGATGACATGATCCTATACATAGAAAGCCCTGAGAAATCCACAACAAAGCTTCTAGAACTTATAAAGGAGTTCAGTAATGTTGCAGGCTATAAGATCAATGCTCAAAAATCAGTAGCATTTCTGTACACCAATTATGAGCAATCTGACGTGGAAATCAAGAAAAAAATACCATTTACAATAGTAACTAAAAGAATCAAATACCTAGAAATAAATTTAACTAAAGATATAAAGGACTTATATACAGACAATTACACAACACTTAAAGGAAATCAAAGAAGACTTAAAGAAATGGAAGAATATTCCCTGTTCATGGATAGATAGAAAGACTAATCATCATTAAGATGTCTATCCTACCCAAACTAATCTACAGATTTAATGCAATCCCAATAAAAATCAGCACTGTATTTTTTTTTAACAAATTGGAAAAACTAACTACAAAATTTGTTTGGAAGGGTAATAGGCCCTGAATCGCCAAAGACATATTGAAAAAGAAAAATGAAATTGGAGGTATCACACACTATCAGACTTTAAAACATACTACAAACCCATAGTGGTCAAAACTGCATGGTATTGGCACAAGGATAGACATACTGACTAATGGGAACTGAACTGAGAGTTATGATATAGATGCTCACACATACAGTCACCTGATATTTGACAAGGCCACCAAGCCCACTGAATTGGGAGAGAATGGCCTCTTCAACAAGTGGTGCTTGGAGAACTGGATATCCTTAACCAAAAGAATGAGAAAGGAACACCATCTCACACCTTACACAAAAATAAACTGAAGATGGATCAAAGATCTAAATATAGAGCCAAGACAATAAAGACTTTGGAAGATAATGTAGGGAAGCACCTACAGGAACTTGTAATAGGAAATCATTTCATGAACTTCACACTCAAAGCACGAGCAGCAAAAGAAAAAAAAATAGATAAATGGGATCTCCTCAAAATTAAAAACTTTTGCACCTCAAAGGATATTATCAAGAAAGTAAAAAGGCAGCCTACCCAATAGGAGAAAATATTTGGCAAACATATATCTGATAGGAGCCTAATATCTTGCATATATAAAGAAATCTTACACCTTAAAAATAAAAAGAAAACAACCCTTTAAAAAAAGGACAAGTGACCTGAAACGACACTTCTCCAAGGAAGAAATACAAGTGGCTAAAAAAGCACATGAAAAAATGCTCAACATCGCAAGCTATTAGGGGAATGCAAATCAAAACTACAATGAGATACCATCTTACACCCATTAGAATGACAGCTATTAAAAAAACAGCAGACTATAAGTGTTGGACAGGATGTGGAGGAATGGGAAACCTCATACACTGCTGGTGGGATTGTAGAATGGTCCAGCCACTATGGAGGACAGTTTGGCACTTCCTCAAAAAACTAACTATAGAACTTCCATATGAACCAGCGATTCCACTGCTGGGTGTATACCCAGAAGAATTTAAAGTATTAAAGACACAAACAGACATATGCACACCAGTGCTCATAAAGACATTGTTCACTATTGCCAAAAGTTGGAATCCACCCAGGTGCCCACCAACAGATGAATGGATAAAGAAAATGTGGCACATACATACAATGGAATATTACTCAGCTGTAAGAAGGAATAAAGTGCTAACACACGGCATAGCTTGGATGAATCTTGAAGACGTTATGTTGAGTGAAGCAAGCCAGACATTGAAGGATGAACGGTATATGACCTCACTGATATGAATTAAAGAAACTGAGCATCTCAGAGAGCTATTGTCTGTAAGATAGGTTTACAAGAAATAGAAAGAGAATAGAAGGTTGTAAGCCATCACCCATATGGACAAAATCTATGGTAAAGTGATAGAGTGAAGTTGCATATTGAAGGTATAGTACAGGAGGGTAGTGATATTATTGGGTTGGGTGGTGCAAGGTTGACAGGTGGGTAGATTGGGAAGGGTGGGTCAGAAGGTCCAGGATACTGGGGGGAGAGTGGGGAGATTGTCCAGATGAGCACTGGGGATTTGTGGGTATGAGGTTGAAAGTACAGAGGTGGGAATACTTTTTTGGCAATATGAAAAGGAAGTGTCACTGGTTTAGGGTATTGGTTGGGCAGGCATTCAGGTCAGGGCAAACCTGGAGGAGGCTTCTAGGGAGTGTGTGAGTGCTCATTCTGTCATAATGTGTTATTTCAGTGGGTGGAGACCCACATAATGAGCAGGAAGGAGTTGGACTCCCATCTTTGGGAGGACTGATTTGTTCAGAAATAGACAGGCAGGAGTCTCTCAAGAGCAAGGGTGGTTCCTAATAGGGGAGGACAAACTAGTGTGTTAAGACCCTTTTTTGCATGTAACTATGAATGTCATCCAACGGGTCAAGGCAGGTGGTCACCGTGGGCCCTGGGGGGTGATGGGGTAGGAGGAATATAAAAGATTAAACAGGGGGTATTTAGTGGTCATTGGAAATGTTCGTTACCATGCAGTGATGGACACAGGACATGGTAAATATCATCAAATTTTATAAAACTGTACAGTCTAAAATATAAACCATTGTGTAAACCATTAACAATGTTCAGTAGATATGTTTCACTATTTGTATATCAGTTATAACACTGCTACCATCTACATATTAAAAGGTATTAATATGGGGAGGAGGAAAGAGGGAGGATGTTGAGTATATGAGAGTCTCCTGTGTATAACTTTGCTGTGACCAAAACTTCTTTGAAAACAAAATGAACAATAGTGAGACGCTGGGGAATGAGAGAGGGAAGGTGCCACGGTACAGACTGGACACCGGATATTGCGGTGATGAAAGACAAAAGGTCAAAAAAAAATTTTTTTTAATATTTTTCATTTTCTTAAATATCCTAATCTTTTAATTTAATTTAATTTAATTTTTAGTTTATTTTTAAAATTTTATGTATTTTATCTCTTACATTTAAACTTATTATTTCATTTTCCTATTAATTGTATTCAGCTATTGAAATGGCTTCATCTTTGAAGAAGCTTTGGATCACAGAAGGGTTACAACAGAGATGGGGGAGAATTGCTGATGTGGGGTATCAGGGATTTGGGGTGCATGGGAGAAAAGTTCACCTGAGCAAAAATATAAGATATATAAAAATGTTTAAATGCTCACAGGGCATTGTTACAGTGGGTGGAGAATCACTCAATAAATGAGAGAATACTGAATTCCCATCCTGGCATGTTCTGCCACATTCTGTAAGGGGCAGTGACTAGTGAAGGAAGATAATCCAATGATGGGCCCTTGATATTGATGACTAGCCTTATGAGTCTTTGCTCTTGAAATTGAAACTTAGCCTATTGTTATGGGTTGCCTAAGGTTTGCCTCCTGAAAGCCTCTTTGTTGCTCAAATGTGGCCTCTCTCTTAGCCAAACTCAGCATATGAATGCATTACTGTCCTCCCAGTGTGGGACATGACTCCTGGGGATGAGCCTCTCTGGCACCGAGGGATTGCTACCAAGCCCCAACTGGCAATGGGACTGGAAAAAGTTCTCAAATAAAAGGAGGAAAAGGTAAAGACAAATGAGTTTATATGGCTAAGAGACTTCAAAGTGAGTCAGGAGTAATGCTTATACACATCTCAGCAGGATCTCATAGACTCCCAAAGTGGATACTACCCCAAATATTGGGGATCCTGAGGGCTCTGGAGACACTCAGGTCCTATGGTCAGGGCAGATAGCTCCAGAGTTTGGTGCGTTGCCAGTGGTCCCTACTTTGGAGTTTGTGCTCCTGAGAGTGACAGAATTGGACTCAGTTATGTCTTCCCTACACATGACTCATCTGTCCCTTCTATTTAAACCTATACTTGGTCCTAGAGATTGTAGGTGTATGTTCAAGAGACTCAAGTCTTTGGGCTGTCCATGTGCCAGCTGGGCCTAGAACCTCAGCATTTACAACACCTATTCTACAGCTCATTTGACTTACCCAGGTCAACTGGCAGGGAGATGATGATGGACAATGGCCATCCCAGGAAATGGAGAGAGTCTGCAGCTGCAGTCAAGATAATCCCATCCATCTTTTGGAGATGGATTGGACATCACCATCCCATACTCTTCAGGATGGGGGAAGGGCCATGGACTACAGTGGATTTACTTATATTCTGCTGTTGACTTATTGTGACTAAAGCAATGGAAGAAATTACAACATTGATGTGGAGCCAGTGGCCACTGGAGGCTCTGGGTGCAGGGAAAGGGAAAAGCAGTTGTAATACAGGGGCTTTTTCGTGACTTGGGAATTGGCCTGAGTGATATTGCAATGACAGATATAGGCCATTTTATATCATCACATAACATGCAGAACTGTGTGGGAGAGTGTTGTCTACAATGTGAACTATGGTCCATGCTTTATGGCAAAACCCCAGATGTATTTATCAATTGCAATTAATGTGCCACACTAATGAAGGATGTTTATGTGGGAGGTTGTGGGAGGTGTTGGAGGTGGGGCATATGGAAATCCCTATATTTTTTGTATTACATTTATGTAATCCAAGTATCTTTTTAAAAAAATAAAAAGAAATAAAAAGAAATGAAAAGAATACATATGTGACTTTTGTTATATTTCTGTATGGTATCATTGGATGTGAGTGGGCTACCACAAATACACACACAAGCCATATTTGAATGATGCATAGAAAATATCTGGAAGATTGACAAGAAACATTTAACAGTCATTGTCTCTTGTAGACAACATGGTATCTGAGAGGGAGGAAAATTTATTTTATGCTATTTCTTTAATAGTTTGAATAAAGCAAAGGCCCTGTAATAAATTTGAATAATAATTAGAGAAATAAATAATTTGGCAGAGTGCTAGGGCTTTACACTTTGTAAAGTGCTTTTTTCATCAACTATAGCTTTTGCATTAAGAGGGACAAGACTTTAAGTTCAGGTCAATTGGTTGTGAGCAGAAGGACAATGTGGGGCATTGAACAGATGGCTTAGATGGACCTGACCCAGCTCTATGGGTTGCTTTGTTCTTCCTCCTGTTCTCCTTCCTGTCATCTTAAAGCAGACATGATTGTGGATCCAGGCTGGAACTCCAGAAGGCATCTTGGACCATGAGAGAGTTTTAAGGATGGAAGCCTCATATCAAGATGCTGTTTCAGAAAGAAAAATAATCCCTGAATTGCCATCTTAGGCAGTCCAGGTTCAGTAGGTACTGCCAACATCTAGAGTCCTTCTACACAGTGGGGAGATGAAAAGAAATTTCTATCCTGTTTGTGCCACTATTTTGGTTTTTCTCCCTGTTATAAAATCTAATCCTAACTGAAGTATATTTGATGCTAAATGACTTTGTGACCTTGAAGTATATGAGCCACATCTCTGGAACATGTCTCCATCTGCATAAGGGCAGAGGCAAGGGTGAGAGTGGCTCATGTGATCTCTGAAGAGGGCTTGGTTTTGGGGGCTTGAAAAAGATGAGGGAATCAGTGTTGGGAGTGGAAGGGGCAGAATCCAAGCTAGGAAAGCTCAGACCCTGCCCCCACAAGATGAGGTTAGAAGTTTGTAAAAACATGGGTGTCAATCATACCAGGACATGGCAATGTTTTGAGGTCTCTGATTTTTTAGTAATTTGGGAGGTACCTGTTTAATGAATGTAATACAAAATTACTAAAAAAAAAATCCTGCAACACCCCTGGCAATGGGGTCCCTGGGTCTTAATCTTCATGTCATTCCTATATGTTCACACATCACACTCCTTTCCTTTGTAGTCCAACATCATAACCTAATCTCTAAGCCCTAGTGCAGGACATGCTTGCTCACACATCCTCCAGTCAGCAATGCTATTCCTAGCATATCTGTCCTACCACCTCACAATTTACAGTGACTCACTTCTAACTCTCTCCTCCACAAACTCTTGTTGGATTTGTACAGTCTCTGGAGAGGATGCCTTTCTGTGTTCTCAGAAGAGTTCCTCCTCATCTCAATGCCAGCATTTACCTTGTTGATATACCATCTCTACTCCCTCCCAGCTGTAAGTGGCAAAAAGGCATTGAAGAGGTCCAAAGTGCTCTCCCATGTTGTATACATGGAAGGAATTATGTAAATGTCAGTTGAATCACTATGTGAATGTGAGGCAGCTGAAAGAAAAGAGGCTTAGGTATAATTCCTAGGATGCCCTGAGCTGATGAAGTGAAGGGGTTCACTTCAACCAACTTAACCCAGGCATGAGGAATAAGTCACATTAGGGCTGGGAACCCTGCCTGTGCACTGAATTTCCTCAACAACTTCTTTGTTGAGTAGTCAGCTCTGGACCTTCCAACCAGCATTTCCACCCTGGGAGGAGGAAGATGGACAGCATAGCATCAATACTGTAAAGGAAGACATTGAGGTAGGCCTCCTCACTCATGCCTGATGCTTGGGATCTGGGCTTGGGTGTGGGTGGATATGTACTCAATGTTTGTTCCATCTCTGAGTTGCTGAGGCTGTGATGAGACAGCCTGGATCATGTCCACTTGATCACCCTTGTGACCCCAACCAGCAGTGCAAGACTCCAGTTCAGGTCATGCCACCGCTTTCATCCTACCTGGGCAGTCCCAAATTCCCCCTCTTTGCAGTGTGCAGGAGGCATGAGGAAAAGGACCACCTTGTGCAGGAGCAGATTGTCAGGGTTAGGACATTCTATATATTCTGCTCATAACAGACTCCCCAGGATGCTACCTCCACCCAATGACAGCCTAACTGGGACCTTCTTCACCCAGGAGCAGTCCAAGTCTCTGGCCATTTCAGAGCTCCCTCTTTTGCCAGCCTGTATTGCTCTTCCCTTGACCCACCCACACATGTTGGATTTGTCTTCAAGATAATGCTCAGAGAACAAATCCTTGGGGTCTTCAGACAGAGCTCAAACTTTGGTGTCAGCTTGACTTAGACTATCCACAACTTCAGTTAATTTGAGCCACTTGGATCTGATTCTAATTATAATGGGAAGTCGTTGGAAGGTTTCATACCAGAGAGTGATCATATCTAACTTTCATTTAATTTCAAATTCTTCATGGTGCAGACTGAGAAATGAGACCAAGAATGAATTTGTCTTTCTCAGGATCACACAGCCAGCACCCAGCCCTGTTGTGTGTGGTACTCCATGTTAAACACCCCTTCTTATATTTCCTCTATCTGTGCTTTCCTTTTACTTATTGGGACATCAGCCCATGATTTTTACATTTATTATCTGACATATACTTTATGACCCAGGAATTAGAAGCTAGAATATTCTCAATTGTGTAGGTGAGGAGAATGGAGAGGTGTTGAGAGGTAAAATGACAAGACCAGGGTCACAAAACTGATAAGAAATATTAGCCAGGTTTAAATCCAGCTCTATCTCTTCATGCCAGGAGTCCTGTCTGCACCCAGCCCCTCTCAGGTACCTGTGTGGAGAGATATGTTGGTAAACTCTGCCCAGTTTACAGGATGACATGGTTGAGGAGGATGAGTAGTCAGCAGTCCTGAGAGACCTTCATGGAGGCCTTATCCATTGAGGGCTGTCAGGTAAAGGTGGTGAGCTCACTTCCTTGGAGGTTACCACAATCACTTGGAGATAGAGCCCAAGAGAATTTGGAACCCTGGTAACCAGGCACAAAGATTACACAGAGAGGTCCCTACTCAGCCTACTTAGAGACACTCAAGAGAGTAAGATCTTCTCTTTTTTTCCCAAGTCCAGAAGTACTGGCCTCAGGAATACTAGGAATAAAATCTTTTTCATCACTGTAAACATTGGCTCAGTCCTCAACCATGAAGCTATTGGTCGGGAAGTTCCCACAGGTAAGGTAGAATGGCCAAGGGTCTCCAGTTCAGGTCATGCCACCACTTTCATCCTACCTGGGCAGTCCCAAATCCCCCCTCTTTTCAGTGTGCAGGAGGCATGAAGAACAGGACCATCTTGTGCAGGAGCAGATTGTCAAGGTTAGGAAATGTGGTGGACTCTTCAGGTTCACATCTCAGATCATTGATGGCTGATGGGAAGGCAAGTCATTGTGGGGGAGGTAACCATCATTCCAAATGTTGTCTTGGTCCCAATAGCTATCATCTCTACTCCAAGTGAGCTGGAGGTTTGTGCAGACACTTGACTGTGCCTGATCTGGGCCCAAAGAAACATGGGGTGCTCACCCTGCAGCAAAATCCAGGCAGCCTCCTAATACTTCCTGCCTGGCTACTGGGCACTGTACTTACAAAGCTGCTCGAGGGTCTCTGCCAGCACGGCATCCAGGTGAGAGCATGTGGGGTGGCATCTCCATACCAGGGTCCTGAGAGACCTAGGTAAGGCCAGAGGACCCAAATCCTACCTCATACCTTCCTCTGGAGCCCTCTTATGTATTTGCCATCTGTGTGGTCCAAAGTCCCACTCCCAATGGCTTCTGAGTCTCCATCCATCATCCACCCCACCACTCTGGGAGGCCCTGTTCTTGGCCAAGTGGAAAGTCACTTTTCACACATTTGTAGAAGCATCTGAAAAGAGTTGCCATATTTTAACTGTTCCTGATGCCAAGGTTACATCGTTTCTGTTTTTATTGCCACTCTTTGAACCCAAGTGTTCCCTGGAGCAGTTGAATAGACTGTCCTTTACATCTTCACTAAGCTATACAGCTCTTCTTGTCTAAAGGGTGGTTTTGAGTGTTAGGGAAAGGGGCTCACTTTATGACATGTGAGTGTTAAAAATGCATACTCACATAACACATCTCCTTGAACTTTCCAGGCCTCATTCAGATGAATAATATTTCAGAAGGGAGGCTGCATATAGCAGTGGTTCAGCCTTTCCTTGCTCTCGGTTTTTGAAGGGACTCCTTTCTGGGGCCATTTCCTCAGTGCTGCAGTAATATCTTATATGTGTCCTAAAGACCTGTTCCCCCACCCTGCATGCCAGGATAGACAGCCAGGAATGTGATGGCTGGGTCACACACATGCTTAGGGATATTTAACAGTGTGAGCACAGGACTTCCAAAAGATTGCAGAGATTCAGTTCCTTGCATCCTCCAAGCCTGGCTGTTAATATTTTCTTTCATTTTTCCAATCTAGTGTCAGGGGAGAAATGGCACTGTTTGGGTGTTTTGAATTGCAATTGTTCCTTCAGAAGTGGAGCCCCACCAACCAGCCGTTTGGGTTTGCTTTTCTCTGAGGCTTCTGTTCAGATAATCAGCCCTGTGGGGGTCTTTCTCCAACCTGGCAACTCTGAGCATTTTCTCATTTGCCAGAGCAGGGATCACCGTGGCTGCAAAATCTCAGAAATCCATTTAATGCAAAAGCCATAAAAATCAGAGTGTTGCTTGCAAATCAATGGTGTTCTCATAATCTCTGACTTCTCCATGCACTGCATCCAAAGTGGGGAGGATGAGATGTGATCAGACACTTTCCCCCATGTCTGGAGCAGACCACTTCTCCCATAGGACTGAGTGAATATCACGATTCCAGCATGAATGGCTCTGATTTCTGACCTGTGTGACCCTGACCAGCCACATGTGGACTCCTTAACTCAGGAAAAGGAAGATTTGTGGGGAATTATGGATTTCATGATCTTTCCAGGCAGTGAAAAAGGGAGGTTATACTGCTCCTCAGCTACCAGAATGACAGGAAGGGTCTAATAATATAATTATTCCCTCATGGCAATTCTACTTTTGTTCTGCTAGAAGCACTCCTGTCCCACTTCTTGTCTCAAGATACAGAGGACTTGGGCAGTGCAGGTCTGCTCCCCCAAGCTCCTGGGGTTCATGGGGCAAATGTTTACCATGTGGTCCTGTTTTTCCCCTTCCCAATGTGGAAACAAGTTAGCACTGAAGAGGGCCTGGAAAAGGCAGGTTCATATCAAAAGGTTGGGGACTTGGAAGAAGCTCATGGAGCCCCTGGTGCCTGCCATACTGAAGGGTGACCTAGCCTGCCTAAACATTTTCCTGACAAATTAGTCAGCCTTCAACTCCATCAAGTAGGTGCTATACCACCTGTTTATAAGGTGAGCACCTGTCCCCCCTCCACAGTGATGGCTCCGCCACCCACCAGCTGTGTGACTGGGGAACAACACTGTAGCCTTTAGCCTCAGTTTGCAACTCTGAAAAGTGCGAATAGCAAGAAAATCTCCCTGGGTCCTTGTCAAGACTACAATGGGCTGAGCCATTGAAGGTGCTTCTGTGTGTCTGCTCTGCAAAAGGGAGGTCATAGGCTTGTCAACTTGTTGTAATTTCCTCTCCATCTGAAGAAACATTGCCTCAAAGTGACCTTTGGAAATCTCAAATCCCATTGAAAGGAGATTTGAGATTCCATCTATGTGGGTCCTAACATGAAGTAGCCCCATCTGGGATCCCTGGCAGCTGGTTGAGGAGGCAGAGGTCTCCATTATTTTTCAGGGATGGTGCAGCTCAGGTCTCCTTCATTCAGCAAATATCCAGGAAGTGTCTCCTATGTGCAGGCACTTTCTAAGGCCGTTAGCTGACTTCACTGAACAAAGCTGGAAAAGTCCCTGCACTCCTGCGCTTCCCTTCTAGTTAGGTAGTTCAGGAAGCAATACTAAACAATAGCAATAGGAAGTGCACCCAGGTATTTATCGGTGTCATCTCATGTCTCCTCCAGATACAGAGATGAATACATTTTTGGTGATGAGGCTGGAGAATGCCAGGAATGTCTGAAAAAGGTTGTGAGTTCTGGTTGAGGTCTCCTTCCCAGATAGGATGTGGAGTATGGTCTGGTGGCAGGTGCAAGACAGCAGAAACCTAGCTCCCATGATTCCCATTGGAGAACAGAGGCCAGGGGTCAATTCACTGAAGTAAGACTGGACACAAAGAGAATTGTGGAAGGGTTCTATTGCATAGGGTGCAGAGGGCACCCTGGAGACTCTGAGTGCTCACAGGTCCCACCCCAGATGTGCTTGCCCCTCTACCCTCACACACAAGGGGCCCAGATCAGGAGGTGTGGTGAGATAGCAATTCACAAATCTGCCTCAGTACTCAGTCTTGTGAACCTAGCTGCCAGGTGGCTGAGGTGGGCTGTGCCCATGCCCTTTGGGAGGCCATTGTTGGGGCAAGAAGGGCCCCAAACATGGTTTGAAGAGGAAGGGGCATGAGCTCAGTGCATGAAAAACAGATTGAGGGGCCATGAGGGAACAGGGCACGCTGTGGCAGGAGGACAAGCTCTTGTTCCTAATGGGTCAGATTTTTATGAACCTCAAACTGTGTGAAAATATTGTGCTATTAGCAGAGCAGACAGAATACCCCAGGTCCTCATGGAGGTTATTTTCCAATGGGTAGGGGCTCAGGTGAGACAGACAGAGAAGTATATCTGGCTTCTCTGACATAGGGCCCTGCCACAGGGGGGTGGTCATCAGAGGGCCATGTGGCAGCAATGGCCATTTCTCTCACTCTGCTATTTGCCCATCCCAGTTCCATCTCCTGCATCCTGTGCACCTGGCTGGATAGATACTCTGAGGATTTCTTCCAGCACCTGCACTTTCACTGCCTGAAGCAGCTGGTGGCCTTTACACAGGTCAGCCCTGGAGAGCCATGCTCAAGTTCTCCTTTCTCAGTTGGAACAGATAATGCCAAGTGAGACAGATACAGAGGGTGAGGAGCCCTTGAACTGAGGGCATATTAGCCTGTCAGGAGGGGGACATGGCTGGGTCACATAAGAAGGAACCTGAGTAAAGAGTAACTCAGACAACTAACCTGGGGACTTGCAACCTGGGAAGACTTCCTGAGGGTGGCAAGTTTGGGTAGGGCTGCTGTTACAGTCACTGCAATCATTTCTTTTTTTGGGAAGGCCCATAGAAAGCCAGTCCTGTGGTTGCATCTTCTTCCTTTTCCTGCTCTGTCAGAGCCATGGTTACAATCCTCTTCAGTGCCACCTCCAAAGCCATTTCCATCACTGGCACTACACATCATGCCTACTCTAGAGCTATAGCCATCTCTGGCATCACCTCCAGTGCTACCTCCAGAGGTTGAATCATCACTGGGTCTGGAGTTGGAGCCTGTGACATCATCAGCTGTAACATCACTTACAGAACTGGCAGAAGCTCTGATGCTACCTGTACTGCCACCTCAAGAAGTTCAGTTATAGATGGCTTTTTATCTAAACTCATTCACTTCACCAGCAGGAGCACCATGTCCAGTGCTGGAGGCAGCTCCATCACCACCTCCACTGTCAACTCCAGAAATTGTGTCATTGCCAACTACAGAGCTGGAGCCTTTTCTTCACTACCAGTAGTAACAGTGCCAGTGCTGGAGGTAGCTCATCACAGTTGGCAAATCCACTGCCACCTCTGGATCTGAAATTCATACCAGCCCTAACTTCACCTCAAGAGCCTTCCTGCTCCACATCTGAAACCTTGGCTATTGGGCTGAGTGAGGTGAAAGCCCACTTCCTGTCATTCCCATCTGTTCAGCAGGTCACCACAGCCTCAAATTGTATTAGACACTGGTGGGTACAAGACATATGTGCAGGCATCCAAAGGAAGCCCTTGGTTGTAGCCTCAAGAGGGTATGGGCATCTTAACAAGAGAGAGGCCCCAGAGGAACTTTCAGGAGGGGCAGAAACTGCTGTCTCTTCATGTGAGGTATGGACCCCATCACACCATGTGAAGTATGATGACACAACCTGGCTCTGGGATCAGAGAATGAAGGCCCCAGATTGGGCCAGGATGGTAGAGCATTGGGTAAGTTCACCAATGTATGTCACCCAAGTGAAGGTCCCCCACCTCAGCTCTGGATCTCACTGTTCCCTTTTAATCAGCTCTCAGGATTGGAGTCTGTGTCCATGTCTCCTCCACTGTCCCAGAACCTCCCTGTCTAGTGGCACAGTCCCTTCCTAGAATGTCCCGGAGTAGTGCACTTACTTCCTACCTATATTCCATCTTTAAGTTGAGTTAATATTCTTCTCCCTGTAAGTGTCACCTGCTGGGCCCAAGGTGTGCCCCTGAGGTCTCCCTAGGTCTTGGCTTCTTCCATGACAGAAGAGACCTGTGTGGAAGTGATACTGGTGTAGGACAGAGTTCAACTCTCTCTCTCTCTGTTACTTTCTTCTTCCCCAGGAGTGCCAAATCCTCAGGGACTTCTCTTCCCTCCACACCATTCTTTCTGCTCTTCAGAGCAACTCAATCCACTGCCAGAAGGAGACATGGGAGGAAGTTTCCAGGGGGGCTTGCCTCTAACCACAATAGCCCCAGGAAGACCAGGGACCTATCCTAGGGCCCTGGGCTCTGCAGGAAAGCAGTGATTCCTGGGGCCATATCCCACTCTGGGGTGGGGCTTTCAGTCTTCATGTGACCTGAAGGCAGCAGTTCTTCCTGAGGACAAGTGGTTTATCTTATCTGTCAGATACAGAGCTCACTCACTTCAGAGCCTTCAAGAGTTTGCAACAAGGCCCCACAATCCTTTATCCAATTGAAATAAAAATTTGTAAAAAAAAAAAAAAAAAACTTCTCAGGTGCTGTGGCATGGGAATGCCAGCTATGCCACATGAGAGTTCACCCCTCATTACCCTGTGACCCTGAAGGGGTCAGAGTCACCTTGATTCATATCCACTCATCCAGGCAGTTAGGATCCTCTGTGTCCAAAATCACAGATTTGCTCTCTTACCACTTATAATCAGTCTCCAACTTTTCAATTCCTTCTCCTCCCCAAAGCAACAGCACCTGTGAATTCTAAACAGTGAAAAACAGTACATTGAGCAGGGACCTACTGATCCAGGAGAAGTGAAGGCAAAGTTTGCAGACAGGGAAAACTGGGGAACTCCTGGTTTCACAGTGAAAGTTTCTTTGAAAAAAATTCCAGTCTGATCATTTCTTGACCTAGAAGAAGAGGGATTTATTTGGCCATTCACAGCTGGGGAGCAGCGAGGAGTCATAAGCCCTAGCCATCAGATGTGGTAGCAGCAGTTGGGCTTTTCCAGGATAAGATGCTGAACCAGAAGATTTAGCAGGTCTTCTTTACATGGGGAGAGTCTCATCCTGGGGCCTTGACTGCAGTGACATATATCCAGATGTTATGAGAATTATTTGGGAGACTTATGAATTATGGTGGCTCATGTAAAACATGAAAACAGGAAGCAAAATGTTGATGCCCAGTGTTTCTGACAGCCTATGTCCTACCTGTCTTGTCAGAGCTGATACATCAGGAGAACCCTTTCTGGGTGGACTAGAGAAATTTCTCCACAGGAGGAAATTCCTGAGGGGCTATTTGGGACAGGAGCAGTATTTGGCATGGTCTTGGGCAGAGATTGTGTGGCAGAGATTCCAGGGGTTTAGGAATAAGGAGTTGTTCCACCAGGCTTCCAGAGACACAGCTTCCCTCTCCCTCTATGGCTCTTCTAGCAGCATTCCTGGCTACACACGGTGAGAGTTGGTTACCTGAACCCTGGTGAGTGGTGGTTGATGGTGAAGTGACTTCAGCTTGGACAGGGTCTGACACTGAGAGTGTGGAGCCAGTGACTCCTCCAATGCCCTGTGTGGCCTAAACCAAGCCACGGCCCTCTTGAGCCTATGTCTCCTTGTCTGAAAATGGAGTGATGACAAGCTGTGGGGTTTTCTTCATGGAAAGGGGAGAGGTTCAAGGGAGGACAGGGATGTTGGTGAGCTTTCCCATGGCTCTGAGTTGGAGAAGGTGATGCAGAGAGGACCACAATAACAGGATGTAGCCCTGAGACTTCATGGTTGCAGTTCTCACTTACAGTTTACAGACGAGCCACCAGGTTCATGGAGGCCAGGCATCTCACCCAAGTCACACACTCCAGTCAGAACTCATGGCTGTTGGCAGCAATATTTCTGCCAGTAGAAGCAGGCAGCCTGTCCAAGGCCCCAGCATAGGTCCTAGGGTCAATTGTATGAAGGGAGGATGGCCTCATTGACCTTGTTCTAAACCCTGAAAGAAGAGAATCTCCAAGGCTCTCACCCTAGAAATGAAGCCAAAGAGAGCCCAGGAGATGCATCTGTTGGATAGGTTAGGTGTGGTTGAGGCCAGGGTGGGGCAGAGCAGGCTGGTCTCTAGACATCTAAGGGATGCTATTTGCTAGGTAACTAGAAGTGATATTTGGGTCCTTGGTGCTTAGAGGGCTACTGGGGTGATGTGGAGAAAATTCCCAGATTGGTCTAACGAAAGGTCCAGGTGGGGGGTATGAGTCTGAGCTAGGGATGTTTCCATACCTGATGCCACATATTGTCATACAGGGCATTGTTCCTTACCTGGGGACATTACTCAGGGAATAGGCCATGCTGGACTCATCTCTACAGGACCATCTTGATGTGAGTAGGCCTGCAGTCATGGTGGGGTGGGGTTAGGACCCAGAGGCTTTGGGAGAAAGTCCCTTCCAGAGCCCTGAGTTCTCAGCACTGGGCACACCTGGTCCATAGGCGCCTCACTGCACCTCTGTGAGCTGGAGGTGTCAGGTCCACTTTCCAGATGAGTAAGTAGATACATTCATTTCTGATTACACAACTGAATAAGGCCCTACCTGAGCTGGGGATGGCCTCTGTATGGCTTAGCCTTGATGGGAGAGTGAGTTTGGGCCCCTCCATGGTTGGAAAATGTGGGAGAGGATGAGCAGTCCCTTTATCCTGATCCCACAGTTTCTCCCTATGTCATCACATCTGCCCCAGGTCCTCCTCCTCTAGTGCCTCAAACCTGAATAGTTCCATGTCCTAGGAGTGCTGACCTGCCTCATGAAGGGTCCTTCCAGTAGTGCACATGAGAATAGATGAGAGGAGCTGGTAATGACATGAGGGACCTCTCCTGATGGAACTGGGCTGTCTGTCTTCCAGGAGAGAATGACCTATTAAAAATGGAGAAAGGTGTGTAGCTGTGGGCATCAATGCAAGGGTAGGGTGTGGGTTGGGAGTGAAGTCAGAGACCCACCTGGTCAGGACATTCCGTTGCTCCATCTGCCTTCTGCTTTGTTTGGAGGAGAGTTTGATTCTAAGAGATGAGGTAGACCTGCCACACAGAGTTGTGGTAGAATGTGGCATCAGAGACCTTTTCCTGGGGGAGGAGCTATGTGACTCCCGTTCTGAGAACAGGCTTGCCTTAGATGAGAGTTCAGGTGATGAGAGGGCCCCATGTGTTGCTCAGCAGATCCACCCAGGCCTCCTCTCCTTCTGCTCCTTCCCTCTCATCCTAGGAATGCCAGGTCCTTTCACAGATCCAGTTCCTACAGTCAAGCTGCACCTATGACCATCTGGTTCCTGATGATGAATTTCATTCCTGGCTTGGGGCATTGAAGCAGTTCAGTGAGGTTGAGAGGTAAAGGCAAGGCAGAAATTGGGCAACAGCAGGGCACACATTGTCTTTCACCTGGGTCCAGAGAGCCTGCAGCCAGGGCTCTTGGTCATCATCAGACCCATGGCCTCCAGGCTCTGAGACTTCTCCTTCAGATGAGACTCTGGGAAGGACCCTGAGATTGGTCTTCTGGTAGTCTCATAGCAGACATCTGCCCTGTAGCTACCACCAGTCTTCTGAATTGGCCCCCTGTCTCTGTCAGCCAGCAACACATTCCAGGCCAAAAACCTCCCAGATGCATTCGCAATCCAAGGCAGGCAAGTACAGCTGTCTCAGGGTTCAAGAAGCTACAAAAGGGCTCAAGGAATTGACAGTTTAGTTTCAGGATTCCTACTCTACCCCTGACCAGCTCTGTAACAGGGTCAAGTCCCACATCATTCTGGGCTTGTTTTCCCTTGAAGAAAATGGGTGATGCTGAGTGATCTCTCCAATGGCTGATGCTCATTCCTCCTATGGACTGAAGGAGCACATGGCAGGGGCCCAGGGCCCAGAGGGCAGTGGGAACATGACATTGTGGATGGGGTCTTGCTGGAGGATTCAGGCATGCCACCCTTCCTTCCAGCTAACTTAGACACAGCACTGAGACCAGCAGTAGTGTCATCTCCCCCTCCAGTGTCCAGCTCCAGTATGGCCCTGACCATACCAGTGCAGATGCAATTACCTATACCCCACATTCCTGGCTAATGCTTGCAAACATGATCAGGAAATCTACATGGGCCTTGACCCCGAGTCCCCTGATGGCCAGGAGAAGAAGGTGCCTGTCTGCAGTTTCTCCCTGAAGACCCAGCCACTCATCCCAACATCCCAGGGCCTACATACATTTCTCCATACTCACAAAGGGGGTGGAGAGGTCCCAGTTTGAAAGACAGATTTTGAAGCCTCCTGGAGACCATTGCCACTCTAGGGTTTCCTCCAAACTCTAGGACTTCTCCGGATCTTGCTGTCCCCCACAATTTGGGGAATCAACCCCTCTTCATACTTGGAGTTACCTGGAGTCAACTCAGCCTAGAGCATCTCCTCCTACTCTTTGGCTCACCCCATGCCCAAAGCCACCCTGTGAACCCACAGAATATCAGGCCAGGAGTTGCTCTATAAAAAGCAGGTGGGTGACTACTGAATCATCTGTGTCAGTCTTGACATGGTCAATGGAAACAATTACAAGAGCATCCTGATGATCATCCTGGTGATCATCCTGGTGACCCTCACTGGGTCAGGCAGTGAATGAGGAATGATTGATATGTGCCCACCCTGCCCTCTTGGAGCTGCCAAGCTAGTGGATGAGAAAGAACAATCAGATCTCAAAGGAGCAAAAACTGTCAGGGCAGTCAGGGCTGAGGATGGTAGATAGAGTCACACAGCCTGGGAAGAACTCACTTGGGCAGCCTCTGAGAGGAAGAAAAAAGGGACAGCCTGGAAATCCTCAAGCACAGCATATGCCTGATCCATCTGAGGAGCAGAAAGGAGGCCAGAGGTGAAGGAGGAGGGGTCAGGGGGTGAAGTGAGGTCATAGAGGAAATAGGGGCTGGGTCACATTGGGCCCTGTGTGGGGCAGCCCAGGAAAGTCAGATAGGGGTTGTGGCTGACATTTGGGCAGAGGGATGGGGCTACCCCAGGGTGGTGGCAGTTAGGGGACCTGATCCTGGATAGATCTGCAGATCACATCACCCCACCCCCAATCCACACACATGCTGGCTGAGGTGCCATGTTACATACCTGCCTGGCACTGCACTTTTCTGGCCAGCTGGAGCTAAGGGGGTGGTAATTAAATTCTGCCTTGTATGACTCTTCATCTGAGTCCAGCCTGTGACCAAGCACTCAGGGTGAGGCAGGTGATGTCTGTCACCTGCCTCAGCAAGGCCCATCACATAATACACCCATTGGCTTCCAGGTTCTCCTCCTACCTGACATCCAGGCTTGGACTAGATGTCTGTTCTTGGATTTCACTCATATTGTCATCCTGGAGGAGTTTTTCCATGGTGCAGATCCCGAGGGCAATGAGATGCCCAAGATTTGCTGGGAGGAGGTGAAAGAGACCAGTCCAGGCTCTCCACATCTATCTCCAACACTCCTTTATGGTGGACCTGAGCCCTTGGTGCTCTTGAAAGCCATACAAGCTCTGCAGGCCGAGGACCCAAGGTAGAGTGCTCAGACCTAAAGGGAATGAGCTGTGAGAGAGAGAGGGATGTTCTTATAGGAGATGCGGGCTCCAAAGATTGGAGACTATCCCTTTCATTCCATGGAGTTCTCCCAGGGTAGCATAAGAAGGCAATGAGTCCTGCCTGGGTGCTCAGAGCCTTGTTCTCAGTGCTGACACCCCTCCAAGGTATTCCATCCATTGCTCTTCAGGGAGCTAGCTTAAGGGCCCAAGACCTGATGGCCTGTCCTCTGATACTCCCCAACTGACTTGCCATGATTGGGCTCCAGCCATGATCCACAGGGCCATGGAGAAGCACAATCTGAAGGAGAACAATTCTGAGTACTACGAGCTGGTGCAATTGAATTCAGAGGCTTGAAGTAAGTCAAGGGGCACATTGGAGAGGGCAGCAAGAAGGGGGGTGTCCCAGCACAACATCACAGCTTCTAGGACTAAGGCTGACTGCTGCAGAAAACCTGCTAAAAGGGTGGTGGGCAGCATTTTGCACACATCCTTACCAAGGAAGCCCTTAGTGCCTGCAGAAACTTCCCATTTTGTGCTCCATCTCCCATTGTTGTACCCTCTCTAGATGTGACTGAGGCAGTGAGGAACCTAGTTAAAAGCTGTCATCTTTCAGGAGCCAAGGAAAAGGCTCTCCATTTGGCCATTGGCCATGAGGCCATGCACACATGTTCCCCTTGTAGGGTGTCCTCTGGCCAGGATGTGATGTTTTGTGCATCCATAACTATAATGACTGCTGTGGGCACAAATAACAAATATTAAAATCCATGCATGAATGATGCTAAAAACAAAGCAATATCTCCTTAATCCCCTTTGGAGCCTCTGGGGAGCTAAATCAGTATTCACAGCAGAGACATCAAGCCAGGCTGTCTGGAACCTGGGTCCATGGAGCAGATACTTTTAACCTCTATGCTTGTTCTGCATCCACAATTGGTGAGGAAAGCAATATGAGAGCACATAGTATGTCCCTGTGCCCAAAGGGTAATTCTTTATTTCTTTTTTTCCCCCACATCAATGTTGTAATTTCTTCCATTGCTTGAATCACAATATGTCTACAACAGAATGCCAGTAAGTCCACTCTAGTCCATAGCTCTTCAACCAATCCTGAGGAGTCTGGGATGGTGATGTCCACTCCACCTCCAAATGAGAGGGGGCTTATATCCCATGGATATGGTGGATGGGATTATCCTGCCTGCAGCTGCAGGCTCACTCCATTCCCTGGGATGGCCATTGTCCATCACCATCTCCCCACCAGGTGTCTTGGGTGAGTCCATTGAACTGTAGATTAGGAGTTGCAGCTCCACCGAGATTCCAGGTACAGCTGGCACATGGGCAGACCAGAGGCTCCAGTCTCTGGAAGTACACCTACAAACTCCAGCACCACATATAGATTTAAATAAAAGGGACTGATGGACCATGTGCAGGGAGGACTTATTTGAGTCCAACTCTGTCACTTTCAGGAGCACAGATTCCAAAGTATAGTCCACTGACAAGGCATCAATCTCTGGAGCTATCTCCCCTTATATAGGACCTCGGTATCTCCAGAGCCCTCAGGAGCCCCTCTGGGGTGATATCCACTTTAGTGTTCTATGAGATCCTACTGAGGTATGCATAAGCGTTACCTCTGGGATGACCTTCTGACTCTCTTTGAAGTCTCGTAGCCATATGAACTCATTTGTCTTTACCTTTTCCCCCTTTTATTCAAGGTTTTTTTCCAGTCACATTGCCAGTTGGCACTTGGTAGTAATCTCTCATTGCCAGGGAGGCTCATTCCCAGGAGTCATGCCCCATGCTGGGAGGAAGGTAATGCATTCATATGCTGAGTTTGGCTTAGAGAGAGGCTACATTTTAGCAACAAGGAGGCTCTCAGGTGGCAATCCTTAGGCACCCCATAACAGTAGGCTAAGTTTCAATTACAAGAGCAAAGACTCATAAGGCTAGTCGTCAATAACAAAAACTCATCAGTGGACCATCCTCCTTAGCCAAACACTGCCCCTGCACTCAGGGGACTGTTGCTGCTCCCTTGGAGAATGTTGTAGAGCTCTCTAGGCTGGAAATTCAGTATTCTCTCATTTATTGAGTGATTCTCCACCCACTGTGACCATGCCCCACCCCTTGATCATTTGAACAATTTTATATATCATTTAATGTATATTCAGGTGAACTTCCTCCCAGAAAACCCCCATCCCTGACACCCCCCACCAATGAACCTCTCCCATCCCCGTTGTAACCCTTCTGTAATCCAAACTTTCCTTAAAGATGAAGCCCATATAATAGCCAAATACAATTAATAGGAAATGAAACAATAATGATAAATTTAAATGTAAGAGATAAATTACATGGAAATTAAAAAAAAAACCACTAAAAATAAAATTAAATTAAAGGGTTGGGATATTCAAAAAATGGGAAAAAACAAAAAAAAAATTTTTTTTTAATTTTAAACATTTTTCCTTTTATCACTGCATTATCGGGTGTCCAGGCTGTACCGTGGCACCTTCCCCCTTTCACTCCCAGTGCTTCCCAAATTTTCATTTAATTTTCAAAGAAGTTTTAGGTCACAGCAAAGTCACACACAAAATGCTAGAGACTCGCATATACCCAACCTCCTCCCTCTTTCCTCACCCCATATTAAAACCTTTTTGAATGTGGATGGTAGTATTGTTATAACTGTAATACAGATAGTGAAACATAGCTACTAAACATTGTCAATGGTTTACAGTATAGTTTACATTTTAGACGGTACAATTTAATAAATTTTGATGATATTACCTATGTCCTGTGTCCATCACTGTAAGGTAATGAAAAACATTTCCCAGACCACTAAATACCCCGTTTGATGTATTCTGTTACTCCCTCCCCATCCCTCTGGGGCACATCACAACCCCCTGTCTTAACTCATTGGATGACAAAATTCATAGTTACATGCAACACGATGTCTTGACATGCTGATTGTCCTCCCCGAATATGATCCACCCTTGCTCATAAGAGATGCCCACCTGTCTGTTTCTGGGTGAATCGGTCCTCCCAAAGACGGGGGTCCATCTCCTTCCCACTCACAGTGTTGGTCTCCACCCACTGACACAACACATTATGACAGAATGAACACTCACACACTCCCCAGAAGCATGGTCCAGATGCGCCCTGCCCTAAATGCCCCCCCCAACCAACACCCTAAACCAGTGACACTCCCTTGACATATTGCCATAAGAGCATTCCCACCCCTGCACTTTCAACCTCATACCCACAAATCCCGTGTTCACCTGGTCCCTATTCCATCTCCCCCACCCAGTATCCTGGGTATTCTAACCCACCTTTCCTAATCTACCCACCTGTCAACCCTGCACCACCAAACCCAGTAATATCACTACCCACCTGTCCTATGCTTCAATACGCAATGATACTCTATCACTTTACCATAGATTATGTCTGTATGGGTGATGGCTCACAACCTTCTCTTCTCTTTCTCTCTCTTGTTAACCTATTTTTCAGACAATGGTTCTTGGAGACTGCTCACTTTCTTCAATTCATATCAGTGAGTTCATGTACTGTTCATACCTCAATGCCTGGCTTGCTTCACTCAACATAAGGTCTTCAAGATTCATCCATGCTGTTCCATGTGTTAGCACTTTATTTCTTCTTACAAGTGAGTAATATTCCATTGTATGTATTTACCACATTTTGTTTATCCAGTCTTCTGTTGATGGGCACTGGGGTTGATTCCAGCTTTTGGCAATAGTGAACAATGCCACTATGACCATTGATGTGTATATATTTGTTCGTGTCTTGGCTTTCAATTCTTCTGGGTATATACCCAGCAGTGGAATCACTGGATCATATGGAAGATCTATTGTTAGTTTTCTGAGGAACTGCCAAACTGTCCTCCACAGTGGCTGGACCATTCCACAATCCCACCAGCAGTGTATGAGGGTTCCCATTCCTCCACATCCTCTCCAACACTTATAATCTGCTGTTTTTTTCATAGCTGCCATTCTAATGGGTGTAAGATGGTATCTCATTGTAGTTTTGAGTTGCATTTCCCTAATAGCTAGCAATGTCGAGCATCTTTTCATGTGCTTTTTAGCCATTTGTATTTCTTCCTCGGAGAAATGTCTTTTCAGGTCACTTGCTCATTTTTTTAAATGGGTTGTTTGTCTTTTTATTTTTGAGGTGTAAGATTTCTTTATATATATAGGCTATTAGGCTCCTATTAGGTATATGGTTGCCAAATATTTTCTCCCATTGGGTAGGATGCCTTTTTATTTTCTTGATAACATCCTTTGAGATGCAGAAGTTTTAATTTTGAGGAGACCCCATTTATCTATTTTTTTCTTTTGCTGCTTGTGCTTTGGTTGTGAAGTTCATGAATTCATTTCCTATTACAAGGTCCTGTAGATGCTTCCCTACATTATCTTCCAAGGTCTTTATGGTTTTGGCTCTTATATTTAGATCTTTGATCCATCTTGAGTTGATTTTTGTATAAGGTTTGAGATGGTGTTCCTCTCTCATTCTTTTAGATGTGGATATCCAGTTCTGCAAGCACCACTTGTTGAAGAGGCCATTCTCTCCCAAATGAGTGGGCTTGGTGGCCTTGTCAAATATGAGATGACTGTATATGCAAGGATCTATATCAGAACCCTCGATTCAGTTCCATTTGTCAGTATGTCTACCCGTGTGCCGATACAATGAAGTTTTGACCAGTGTAGCTTTGAAGTATGTTTTAAAGTCAGGTAGTGTGATACCTCCAACTTCATTTTTCTTTTTCACTATGTCTTTGGTGATTCAGGGCCTCTTACCTTTCCAAATATATTTGGTAGTTTTTCCAGTTCCTTAAAATATACAGTGTTGATTTTTATTGGGATTGCATTAAATCTGTAGATTAGTTTGGGTAGGATAGATATCTTGATGATGTTTAGTCTTCCTATCCATGAAGAGGGATATTATTTAAGTCTTCTTTGATTTCCTTTAACAATGTTGTGTAGTTTCCTGTAAGTCCTTTGCATCTTTAGTCAAATTTATTCCTTGGTATTTGATTCTTTTAGTTACTATTGTAACTGGTATTTTTTTCTTGATTTCCTCCTCAGATTGCTTGTTATTGCAATCAGAAATGCTACTGATTTTTGAGCAATGATTTTATAGCCTGTGACATTAATGAACTCGTTTAAAAGTTCTAGAAGCTTTGTTGTAGATTTCTCAGGACTTTCTATGTATAGGATCATGTCATCTGCAAATAATGAAATTTTTACTACTTCTTTTCCAATTTAGATGCCTTTTATATCTTTTTCTTGCCTCAATGTTGGAGTAAGTACTTCTAAGACAATGTTAAATAAGAATGGTGATAGTGGGCATCTTTGTCTTGTTCCTGATCTCAGAGGAAAGGCTTTTAGGATTTCACCATTGAAGAGGATGCTAGCTTTGGATTTTTATATACACCCTTTATCATGCTCAGAAAGTTTCCTTCTATTTCTATCCTTTGCAGTGTTTTTATCAGGAAAGGATGTTGTATTTTGTCGAATGCTTTTTTGCATTTATAGAGATGATCATGTGGTTGTTTTCTTTCAACCTGTTTATGTGGTGTATTACATTGATTGATTTTCTTCTGTTGAACCATCCTTGCATACTCAGGATGAAACCCACTTGGTCATGGTGTATAATTATTTTGATATGTTGTTGAATGCGATTAGCAAGTATTTGTTGGGCTTTTAGCATCTAGGTTCATTAAAGAAATTGGTCTGTAATTTTCCTTTCTTGTGGTATCTTTGTTTGGATTTGGTATTAAGGTAATATTGGCATCTTACAATGAGTTAGGCAATATTCCTTCTACTTGTATTTTTTGGAAGAGCTTAAGCAGGATTGGTGTTAGCTCTTTCCGGATGAATTTGGTAGAATTCATCTGTGAGCCACCTGGTCCTGGGCTCTTCTTAGTTGGGAGGTTTTTCATGACTGAGTCTATCTCTTTACTTGTAATTGTACTGTTGAGTTCATCAGTTTTTTCTTTCATCACTGTAGGTTGTTTGTGAATTTCTAGAAATTTGTCCATTTCCTCTAAATTATCGTTTTTGCTGGCATATAATTTTTCAAAGTATCCTCTTATGATTCTCTTTATTTTGTGGGGTGAGTAGAGATATCCACTTGCTCACTCCTTATTTTGTGTATTTGCATCTGTAACCATTGGGAAATTTGATGTAATTATGAATTCCAAAAATATAATTGGATCATGCTTGTAAACTGATCTGTTAATCTGGGCATGATTAAGTTATGATTAGGGCGCTGACTGGGCCACGTCAGTAGGGCATTGAGCCCCACCCCTTGGTGGGTGAGGAATCGAATATAAAAGGCAAGGCAAAGGACAAGTTGAAGCAGTCTTTTGAGAAGCAGTTTTGATGTTGGAAAGAAGGCCCCAGGAGAAGAGAAGCAAGCCGTTTGCCTGATTGTCTACAGCTGACCTTGTGGAGGACACAGGAGTTAAGCCCGGAGAGAAACACAGCCCCAGGAGGAGAGGAACACAAGAAGCCTGAACCCTGGCAAACGTCAGCAGCTGTCTTGCTCCAACATGTGGCAATGAACTTTGGTGAGAAGAAACTTACACTTTATGGCCTGGTATCTGTGGACTTCTACCCCATATAAATACCCTTTATAAAGACCAACCCATTTTTGGTATTTCACATTAGCACCCCTATGGCTGACTAATACAGCATCTGTTCTCTCTTTCTCTTCATTAGTCTGGCTAAGGGTTTGTCAATTTTATTGATCTTCTCAAAGAACCAGCTTTTTTTTCTTTCCTCCTAGTGCTTTCTTATTCTCTATTTCATTTAGTTCTGCTCTAATCTTTGTTATTTCCTTCTCTCTACTCCCTTTAGGTTTAGTTTGTTGTTGTTTTTCCAATTCCTCCAAGTGTGAAGTTAGGTCTTCAATGTTATCTCTTTTTTCTTTTTTAATATATGAATTTATGGCTATGAACTTCCCTCTCAGGACAGCTTTGGCTGCATCCCATAGGTTTTGATATGTTGTGTTGTCATTTCATTTGTTTCAAGGTAGTTACTGATTTCTTTTGAGATTTTCTCCTTGACCCACTGTTTATCTAAGAGTGTGTGTTGCTTAACTTCCATATCTTTGTGCCTAATCTGTTTCTCTGGCCCTTAGTGATTTCCAATTTCTTTCCATTGTTGTCAGAGAAATTACTTTGTATAATCTCAATCTTTCTGAATTCATTGAGAGTTGTTCTGTGGCCTAACATGTGGTATATCTTGGAGTATGATCCATGTGCACTCGAGAAGAATATAAATCCTGCTGTATTTGGGTTTAGTGTTCTGTATATGTACTCTTATGTATTATTCAGAGTCTTTGTTTCTTTATTGATTCTCTGTCTAGATGTTCTGTCTAATGATGATAATGGTGTATTAAATCCCCCACCATAATTGTAGAGGCATTTATTTCCCCACTTAGTTTTTCCAGAGTTTGCCTCATGTATTTTGAGACATCCTGATTAGGTGCATAAATGTTTATGATTGTTCTCTCTTCTTGCGAGAGTACCCCTTTTACTAATATATAGTGTCTATTTTGTCTCTTACAATAGTTTTGCATTTAAAGTCTATTTTGTCTGAGATTAGGATAGCTACTACTGCCCTTTTATTGCTATTGTTTGCTTGTAAAATTATTTTCCAGCCATTCACTTTCAGCCTCTTTGAATCCCTGGGTTGAAGGTGCGTTTCTTGTAGACAACATATAGATGGATCATATTTCCTTATCCATTCTGCCAATCTGTGTTTCTTGACTGGTGAGTTTAATCCATTAACATTTGGTGTTTTTACTCACAATGAATTTCTTACATCAGCCATATTTTCTTTGGATTAATGTGTGTCATATGTTGTTTTTATTTTTCTTTTTGTCTTTTTGATTGTTCTTACACTCTCCTCAACTCCCTCTCCCCTGTTTTTTCCTTTCAACTTGTAGAACTTCCTTTAGTATTTCTTGAAGTGCAGGTTTCTTATTGGCACACTCTCTTAATTTCTGTTTATCTGTGAATATTTTGAACTCTCCATTATTTTTGAATGCCAATTTTGCTGGATAGAGAATTTGTGGCTGGAAGTATTTTTCTTTAATACTTTGACCATGTCATACCACTGTCTTATTGCCTCTATGGTTTCAGATGAGAAATCAGCACTTAATCTTATTGTGCTTCCCTTGTATGTGATGGTTCTCTTTTCTCTTGCTGTCTTGAGTATTTTCTCTTTATCTTGAGCATTGGACATTTTGACAAGTATATGTCTTGGAGTTGGCCTGTTGGGATTTATCCTGTTTGGGGTGCACTGTGCTTCCTGGACATGTACATCCATCTCCCTCAATAGGTTTGGGAAGTTTTCAGCCATTATTTCCTTCAACACTCCTTCTGTTCCCTTTCATTTCTCTTCTCCTTCTGGGATGCCCATAATGCATATGTTTGTGCATTTTGTGTTGTCATTTAAATCCCTAAGTCCCAGATTTTTCTGGTGGATTTTTTCTATCTTTTAATCTATCTGTTTTCCTATTTGTTTGATTTCAGATGTATTGTCCTCCACATCACTAATTGTTTCTTCTGCCTATTCAAATCTGCTGTTATGTGAATCCAGCATCTTTTTGATTTCTTGGATTGTGCCATTGATCGCCATCATATCCATTATCTTTTTATGTATGTTTACAATTTCTTCAGTATGTTCTCCCAGTGTCTTTTCAATATCCTTAATCTCTTCCTTCCCTTCATTAAGGTGGTCAGTTATGTTTGTTTGAAAAGCTTTGATTAGTTGTTCAATGTTCTGCATCTCTTCCTGGTTTTTAGTTTGTTCATTGGACTGGTCCATGTCTTCCTGTTTCTCTGTGTGGTTTGTAATTTTTTCTTGCCCTGTAGTCATCATTTTATCTTGATGGGTTTATTCAGTTGATTAGCTTCTTTCTCTGCTCTAGAGTTTTATTTAGTTAGTGGTTCTGTGTGTGTGAAGTTTTCTCTTTGACGTTTTGTTCTTCTTTTTTTTTTTTTTTTTTTTTTTTTTTAACGGGGCTAAGTGGCTTTATTAGAGAAAGCCAGGGTTACAAAGGACTTAAGAGTCATTTTGTTATTCTTATTTTATTTCCTTGCTTCTTTCTATGTTCCCTTGATGGTAAAAGTTTAGGGCCAGAGGAATCGAAGGATGTGAGGAAGGAAAAGGATAATAATAATATTGATAAAAGTTAAAAGAGAGACCATATAAGACTTAGTAAAATGAATATTTAACTCATGTAGGCAGTGTAGGGTAATAGGAAAAAAAGTGGTGCACCTACAATGGATTGGGAAACCAAATAGAGGAAAATATATAATATATAATGATTTAGAAGGCCAGACTGATGAGGGGAGAGAGAAAGAGTAAAGAAAGGGCTGAAAGGAAAAAGTTAATAATAATAATAAATGAAGAAAATAGAATTGATAGAATAGAAATTGACACCCTTGGAGTTGTGGGCTAATGAAAAAAGGTGCTATGTAAGAACCACAACAGAAAGCAGAATGCAGAAAGATGAAGGAAGGTAAAGAGATAGCATTGGGAGACAAAATCAATATAGACAGAGAATGGGAAATCATGGAAGAAGAAGCACAGCAAAGAAGAGACAAGCTAGAAGCACTTCATTAAAAAAAAAATAAAGGAAAAAAATAAAGAAAAGGTTGGGGGGAGGAAAGAGGAAAGAAAACAAGAGACAACAAATAAACAAAGAAAAACCGAACAACCACCCAAGCAAGCAGTCAAACAAAGCTAAGGAAGAACAGTATTCCTTCTTGAGCCCATGTGGAGCCTCTCAGCCTGCTTGTGTTCATCAATCAATTGCCCTGCAAGGTTCTATCTGCAGGTTTTGAGGTGGATTTTAGCGATTAAACTAAGTTAAATTTTTTTTCCTTTTTTTTTCAAAGTGACTGTCTCTTTTTTTGGAGAAATAAGGGACAAAAGAAGGCTTCTTCTAGACCACCCCCTTCACCAAGGGGACCCTAAATAGGCTTGTGGAAACTAATCAAGCCTTTCCCACTTCCTGACGTCCCCAGGGGAGCTGAAGCTCTGATGCTTGTCAGTGCAGAATGATAAAATTGGCTGACTCTGGCCCCTCCAGAGCCAAGCCTCAGTATCACCAGGCTGTTAGGTAAATCAGGCTTTCTCAGCAGATTTGCCTGGTGCTGCTTCAAGCCAGTATTTTGTTCCCCAAAGCTGTAAGGGGTTCCAGGCAGCCAAATCTATAGAAAGGAAACCCCTCTTGACCCTCTGCCAGAACATTCCCACTCTCAGAGAATGCTCCCTCTCACTGGGTTGTCTGCGGGATTAGAGGCTTGTCCCAGCCATTTTCCCTGAGGGTGGGGCTCAGCCATCTGTGTCAACTACCACAGCCAGGGGAAAAACTCATGACTCTTTCCTGAGCAATCCCCCTCACCATCCAGCTCCCTCCAGATTGATGTCCCCAAGGTTCTCGCTCCATGCGCCACCAGCACAGCCCACTCAGGCAGGACCCTGTCCCCAATCAGCCATCCTCCGAGAGTGAGTTAGTGAGTGCCCTCCTAAACTGATGCTATCTTGCCACTATCTCCAACTATATCTTTTTGTTGGGCTAATCATGCTCTCTCAAGCATTAACCTTGGGTACCAGTCCTGACTCCTTGGAAGTTGTTTTTTAAATCTTCTCTTTTCTTCCATGACCATTTTAGTGAGATGCACATGGTGGGTTCAACCACGTCCAGTAGAAAAGGAAGACTGAGGCCTAGAGGGAATAAGAGTCTAGAAAATTAAGCATGCATTCCAGGCAAGAGTAGGAATTCCAGCCCAGCATTGCCTTTTATCAGGCTCTAGACCAGAGGGGACAGGTGGAAAATATGATCAGAGAGGAAGTCCTTGCTTGCTGTGAGGTACCCCAAGGCAAGGAGTCCTCCCAGCTCCCTGCTTAAGAGGCCTGCCCTAGCCTGCCATTTCCTGGGCTTCAGTAGCATTTTATGGAGAAGTGTGGGATTCAGGGGACATGTCTGCATTTTCTAAGTCTTGTTTCAACTCCAAGATTGCCATCAATGTAGGCATCAGTGCATGGTGAGTGGTATGACCATATTGGAGAGCCTTTTAACAGGTCTAGACTGAGGTTGCAATGGTGGAGCCTGGTCACTTTTGAATAAGATTCCTTGGGGTCAAAGTTTCTGGTGTCTTTGGGCAGGTGTCAATCAGAAGGGTCCTTGCTCGTCCTGGAACTGGATTGGGTGGCTAATGTTTCTGGTGCAGACTGGCCCTTATGGGGACCAGAAGAGGAAGATTAATCTGTGACCCCTCATGGCACAGATGATCTCCCTTCTGTCCATCTCCACCAGAACTGAAGATCCTTGACAATGCCAATGTCTTTTATTCAATGGACTTATCAGGTACCTATCATTTCATCTTGACCAAGCAGTCCTTTCCCACAGGGACCAAAATCAATAAAGAAGCCCACTCAAACATTATGTGGAGGAATAAGAGGGGACTTAATTTCACAAATGGCAACTACTAAGAGGCCTTGGTGCCTGCCAATCTCAGGGTCACCCTTCTTGAGTCTAGCTGGTCAACAGTGTTAGCCATCCCAAACCAGAATATGCCAAGCCAGGTGAGCACTTCTTCCCAAACCAGCCAGCCTGGGACTACCGCTGACTCCAGTTTCACCCCTGAACCTCTCCTGCTGCTTGGCATGACCCTGTCCCTTGACAGGCTATCCTGGGCTCCAGTGGAACACTCACTGCCTTAGGAGGCACTGCACTCTCCTCAGGACCATAGGCACCCACCCATGAACAGGGTTCCCATTCCTGCTTTGCCACACTTTAGCCTTTCTAAGGTGGACTGAACACTATCATCAGAACCTACTGGGAGTAACTGCTTCCCCACGCACATTCACCCTAGTCCCTCATCTCTGGAGAATAAGTCAGTGGTTGATTCCACCCAGCCAAAGATTCCATGGAAGGGCCCAGCGAGGCCCAAGCATGTTAGATCTCAAGCACAGCACCAGTCATACACCACTGCTTCCTAGGGTTTATGGACCACACGAGATGGGGTTTGTGGGAGGGTATATTTGAGGGGATGAGAGGATTATTGAATTATTCGTATTTTAAAAAACACCAAAAAATTACCTTATATGTAGGGATAATATTTAATTTTTGTAAATAGCAAATCCTCTACTTGAATATCATATTCAATCCTGTTTCTATTCCAACGAGGGAGTTGAGTTTTGCTTCTTTCATGTACTGTGTTGATTTGAATGAACTAACATCTCTCACATAGTTCTTCAAGTAAGAAACCATGCACAGTGGCTGTTTATTGTATGCAGAAGTGAAGGGCCAGGAACCTGTCCTGGCTTACCGCAGCAAACACACAAGCCACCTTTCCTGGAGTGTACTAGTCAGTTTTCTCTAATGAAAACTGACAGGAGACATCTATAGATATCTATAAATATTATGAAATTTATATGTGGGTGCACAAGTCCAAATTCCATAAGACAGGCTGTAAAACAGGTCTCTGATGAAGGCCAAGATGAATTCCCCTGGGGAAACTGCTGGCTGAAATGATGATGTCAATTTTTTCTTCTGACTGCTGAAATCATTTCTCCATGTAATGCCTTCATCAGATTGGATGAGACAGCTCTCATTGTTCAAGGAAATCTCCTTAGTTGATTGTAGATGTAAACAGCCATAAATGCAATCGAGTAATTAATGATTTACTTGCACAAAATGTCCTCACAGTAACAATGAAGCCAGTTCTTGCTTAACCAAAATAACAAGCCCATTTGACATGAGTGTAACTATCATCCAGAGAAAATGTGCATTTAAGTATCAGTAAACTGGTCAGGAACTGAGCCTGACCATCTGACCTCCCTGGCATTACAGGTCATAGGACCTTCCTCAAGGCATAGCAAGCACCTCAGAAATTGTGATGTATTTCCAAATACATTTGCAAGGACTGTTTCCTGACCCAGGATGAGGTTTGCCTTTATGCAAGTTTGGAGGGAGAAGGAACATTTTCTGTTTCTCTTGTTAGGTGTCTTTTGAACACCAATTAGGGACTTGAGTTTTCAAGATCAAAATATGGAATTCCATTAGAACCAGGTATATATATCATATATATAAAGATAAAAACATATATAATGTGGAAATGAAAAAGCCCAAATTCATGGCCAAAAACCTCATTCATCATTGCTTCATTCCTTAATTACTACCATGGTCATTCCTATGATTCCTGCTATTTCAATATTGAGGGAAAAGCAACACTACAGAGACAGGAAAAGACATGTGGTTGCTAAGGGTTTAGGGGGACAGGATAAGTAGGTGGAGCATGGAGCATTTACAGGGGATAGATTGTATTCTGTGGGCTACTGTATTACCGAATGTATGACATCATGAATTTACCAAAAACATAGAACATGGTATGCAAAGAGTAAACACTAAGGTAAACTATGGACCACATTTACCAAAAGTTACCAAGACATGTTAATAAAAGGAGAAACTGTGTTTGGGGAGAGGGTATATGGGAACTCTGTACTTTCTCTGCAATTTTGGGGGGAAACTTAAAAATGCTGTAAAAAGAAATTTATTATTTAAAACAGTTTGAAAGAGATTCCTTGAGATTATATTCAAAACCTTCAATTTTATGGAGAACTTGAACTTCACAGTGGCTAGGCACAATTATAGTGTATATAGAGAATGAATTAATGAGTGAAAGAATGGACAGAGGTTAGATGTAGACAATCACTAGTTTTACTTCCTCAGAAATAGCTTTGTTTATAGAGTACTTCAACTGAAGAGACCATTGTCTTACTAACTAAATAAGTTATTTATTTATTTATTTTATTTTTATTTTTTAAATTTATTTATTTTTTATTGTGGGTAAAAATCAAATTTTTCACAATACATACCAATATTTGTACAATGATATATAAATATATATGCATATATGTGCATTTGCTTACAAAAATGTTATTTATATATATTTATATATATATTTTAGGAGGTGCTTAGATTACCTAAATATTACATGAAACCTACAGGGATTCCCATGTTCCCCACCTCCCACACCTCCCACCATATCCCACACAAACATCTCCCACAAGTGTGGCCCATCACCCTCAATGGACTTACACATCCTGGGGCCTTGCCATCAACCACAGACCACAGTTCACATAGTAGACCGCACTCTCTTCCACACAGTTCTGAATGATGTGTGCTGATGTAAAATGGCCTACATCCATTGCCACAACAGCACCCAGGAAAACCTCCAAGTCCTGAAAAAGCCCCTGTATTTCAACTGCACATCCCCTCCCTGCCCTGAAAATGTCCAGTAGCCACTGGCTCCACCTCACTGTTATAATATCTTCCATTGCTAGAATCACCATATGTGTACAACAGAATACCATCAAGTCCACTCTAGTCCACAGTTCTTCCCCCAATCCTGAAGGGACTGGGATGGTGATGTCCACTCCAACTCCAAGTGAGAGAGGGCTTATATCCCATGGATATGGTGGGTGGGATGATCCTGCCTGCCGATGCAGGCCGTCTCCATTCCCCGCGATGGCCATTGCCCATTGTTGTCTCCTCACCAGGTGACTTGGATGAGTCCATTGAGCTGTAGGGTAGGAGTTGCAGCTCCACCGAGATTCCACGCACACCTGGCACATAGGTAGGCCAGAGGCTCCAGTCTCTGGAAGTATATCTAAAAACTCCAGCATCACATATAGGTTTGAATAGAAGGGACTGATGAACCATGTGCAGGGAGGACTTATTTGAGTCCAATTCTGTCACACTCAGGAGCAGAGATTCTGAAATAGAGCCCACTGATAAGGTGTCAGTCTCTAGGACTATCCCCCCTTATATAGGACCTGGGTGTCTCCAGAGCTCTCAGGAGCCCTTCTGTGTGGGGTGATATGCACTTTGATGTTCTATGAGCTCCTACGGAGGTGTGTGTAAGCGTTACCTCTGGGATGACCTCCTGACTCTCTTTGAAGTCTCTTAGCCACTTGAACTCATTTGTCTTTACCTTTTCCCCCTTTTATTCAAGGTCTTTTTCCAGTCATGTTGCCAGTTGGCACTTGGTATTAATCCCTCGTTGCCAGGGAGGCTCATCCCTGGGAGTCATGTCCCACGTTGAGGGGGTAAAGGTAATGCATTCATATGCTGAGTTTGGCTTGGAGAGAGTCCACATTTGAGCAACAAGGAGGCTCTCAATTGGCAACATTTAGGCACCCCATAACAGTAAGCTAAGTTTCAGTTACAAGACCAAAGACCCATAAGGGTAGTCATCAATAAAAAGAACTTATCAGTGGGCCATCCTCTTTTGAAAGACACTGACCCTGCACTCAGAGAACTGTTGCTGCTCCCTTGGAGACTGTGACAGAGCTCTCCAGACTAGGAATTCAGATTCCCTCATTTATTGAGTGATTGTCCACCCACTGTGACCATGCCCCATCCTTTGATCTTTTGAACAATTTTGTATATCTTTCATGTATATTCAGATGAACTTACTCCCTTGAATGCCCCCTCCCAAACACCCCCCACCAATAATCCCCTGCAGTACCCATTGTAACCCTTCTGTGATCTAAATCTTCCATGAACATGTAGCCCATATATTAATCAAATACACTTAATAGGAAAAAGAAACAACAATGATAAGCGTACATGCAAGAGACAAACATAAGGAAACTCAGGAAAAAACAAAAACAAAAAGCAAACAATCAAACAAAAAACAAAACAAAACAAAAAATATATATATATATAATTAGCGGATTGGGACATTCAAAAAAATGGAAAAAAAAAGCAAAAGAAATGCCTTTTAAAAATACATATATTATTTTTTCCCTTTTAACACTGTGTTATCGGATGTCCGGTGTGCCGTGACACCTTCCCCCTCTCAATCTCCAGTGTCTCCCAAATTTTCATTTAATTTTCAAAGAAGTTTTAGGTCACAGCAAAGTCACACACGGAATACCAGAGACTCCCAGATACCATACCACCCCCCCTTCCCACCCCATATTAACCCCCCCCGCCTTTTTTTTTGATGTTAACATTGTTATAACTGTTATACAGATAGCAAAATATAGCAACTAAACATTGTCAATGATTTACAGTACAGTTTACAATTTAGACAATACAGTTTAATAAGATTTGATGATATTTACCATGTCCTATGTCCATTACTGTAAGGTAATGAAAACCCTTTCCCATGACCACTAAATACCCCGTTAGATCTTAACTGTTCCTTCCTCCCCACCCCCCTGGGGCATATGACACTCCCCTGTCTTGACTCATGGAATGTCAAGATTCATAGTTACATGCCCTGGGTATTTAAACCTGCCCTTCCTAATCTACCCACCTGTGAACCCTGCACCACCACACTCAGTAATATCACTACCTATCTGTCCTGTCCTTCAATATGCAACTATACTCTATCCCTTTACAATAGATTATGTTGATATGGGTGATGGCTCAAAGCCTACTCTTCTCTTTCTCTCCCTTGTTAACCTATCCTCAGTTCAAATCACTGAGGTCATATACTGTTCATCCTTCAGTGTGCCTGGCTTGCTTCACTCAGAATAAGGTCTTCAAGATTCATCCACGTTATTCCATGTGTTAGCACTTTATTCTTTCTTACAGCTGAGTAATATTCCATTGTATGTATGTAACACATTTTGCTTATCCATTCTTCTGTTGATGGGCACCGGGGCTGATTCCAACTTTTAGCAATGGTGAACAATGCCGCTATGAACATTGGTGTGCATATATCTGTTTGTGTCTTTGCTTTCATTTCTTCTGGGTATATACCCAGCAGTGGAATTGCTGGATCATATGGAAGATCTATTGTTACTTTTCTGAGGAACTGCCAAACTGTCCTCCACAGTGGCTGGACCATACCACAGTCCCACCAGCAGTGGATGAGGGTTCCTATTCCTCCACATTCTTTCCAACATTTAGTGTCTCCTGTTTTTTTAATAGCTGCCATTCTGATGGGTGTAAGATGGAATCTCATTGTAGTTTTGATTTGCATTTCCTTTATACCAAGCGATGTTGAGCATTTTTTCATGTGCTTTTTAGCCATTTGTATTTCTTCCTTGGAGAAGTGTCTTTTCAGGTAATTTGCCCATTTTTTAAAATGGTTTGTTTGTCTTTATATTTTCAAGGTGTAGGATTTCTTTATATATGCAGAATATTAGGCTCCTATCAGATATATGGTTGCCAAATATTTTCTCCCATTGCGTAGGCTGTCTTTTTATTTTCTTAATAACATCCTTTGAGGTGCAGAAGTTTTTAATTTTGATGAGATCCCATTTATCTATTTTTTCTCTTATTGCTCGTGCTTTGGCTGTGAAGTTCATGAAACCATTTCCCATTACAAGGTCCTGTAGATGCTTCCCTACATTATCTTCCAAGGTGTTTATGGTTTTGGCTCTTATATTTAGATCTTTGATCCATCTTGAATTGATTTTTGTATAAGGTGTGAGATGGTATTCTTCTCTCATTCTTTTGGATATGAATATCCAGTTCTCCAAGCACCACTTATTAAAGAGGCCATTCTCTCCCATCTGAGTGGGCTTCATGGCCTTGTCAAATATCAGATATCTGTATATGCGAGGATCTATATCAGAACTCTCAATTCGGTTTCATTGATCAGTAGGTCTATCCTTGTGCCAATACCATGCAGTTTTGAACACTGCAGCTTTGTAGTATGTTTTAAAGTCAGGTAGTGTGATACCTCCAACTTCATTTTTCTTTTTCAATATGTCTTTGGCAATTCGGGGCCTCTTGCCTCTCCAAATATATTTTGTGGTTAGTTTTTCCAGTTCCTTAAAAAATATAGTGTTGACTTTTATTGGGATTGCATTAAATCTGTAGATTAGTTTGGGTAGGATAGACATCTTGATGATGTTTAATCTTCCCATCCATGAACAGGGAATATTTTTCCATTTATTTAAGTCTTCTTTGATTTCCTTTAACAATGTTGTGTAGTTTTCTGTATATAAGTCCTTTACATCTTTAGTTAAATTTATTCCTAGGTATTTGATTCTTTTGTTTACTATTGTAAATGGTATTTTTTTCCTGATTTCCTCCTCAGTTTGCTGGTTATTGGTGTATAGAAATGCTACTGATTTTTGAGCATTGATCTTATAGCCTGCAACATTACTGAACTCCTTTATAAGTTCTAGAAGCCTTGTTGTCGATTTCTCAGGGCTTTCTATGTATAGGATCATGTCATCTGCAAATAATGAAATTTTTACTTCTTCTTTTCCAATCTGGATGCCTTTTATGTCCTTTTCTTGTCTCAGTGCTCGTGCAAGTACTTCTAAGACAATGTTAAATAGGAGCGGTGATAGTGGGCATCCTTGTCTTGTTCCCGATCTCAGAGGGAAGGCTTTTAGGATTTCACCGTTGAAAATGATGTTAGCTTTGGGTTTTTCATATATACCCTTTATCATTTTCAGAAAGTTTCCATCTATTCCTATCTTTTGTAGTGTTTTTATGAGGAAAGAGTGCTGTATTTTGTCGAATGCTTTTTCGGCATCTATAGAGATGATCATGTGATTTTTTTCTTTCAGTTTGTTTATGTGGTGTATTACATTGATTGATTTTCTTATATTGAACCATCCTTGCATACCTGGGATGAAACCCACTTGGTCATGGTGTATAATCCTTTTGATATGTTGTTGAATGCGATTAGCAAGTATTTTGTTAAGGATTTTAGCATCTAGGTTCATTAGAGAAATTGCTCTCTAATTTTCCTTTCTTGTGGTATCTTTATTTGGTTTTGGTATTAGGGTAATGTTGGCATCATAGAATGAGTTAGGCAATATTCCTTCTACTTCTATTTTTTGGAAGAGCTTAAGTAGAATTGGTGTTAGCTCTTTCTGGAATGTTTGGTAGAATTCAGCTGTGAAGCCATCTGGTCCTGGACTCTTCTTAGTTGGGAGGTTTTTGATGACTGAGTCTATCTCTTTACTTGTAATTGGACTGTTGAGTTCATCTATTTCTTCTTTCATCAATGTCGGCTGTTTGTGGGTTTCTGGAAACTTGTCCATTTCCTCCAAGTTACCATTCTTGTTGGGATATAATTTTTAAGAGTATCTTCTTATGATGCTCTTTATTTCTGTGGGTGATATTTCTAGTGATATTCCCTTACTCATTCCTTATTTTATGTATTTTCATCTGTTCTCTCTTATTCTTTGTTAGTATGGCTAAGGGTTTGTCAATTTTATTGATATTCTTGAAGAACCAGCTTTTGGTTTTGTTTATTGTTTCCAGTGCGTTCTTATTCTCTATTTCATTTAGTTCTGCTCTAATCTTTGTTATTTCCTTCTTTCTATTTCCTTTAGGTTTAGTTTGTTGTTGTTTTTCCAATTCTTCCAAGTGTGCAGTTAGGTCTTCAATTTTAGCTCTTTCTTCTTTTTTAATATATGAATTTATGGCTATGAACTTCCCTCTCAGGACTGCTTTCGCTGCATCCCATAGGTTTTGATATGTTGTGTTGTCATTTTCATTAGTTTCAAGGTAGTTACTGATTTCTTTTGAGATTTCCTCCTTGACCCACTGTTTGTCTAAGAGTGTGTTGTTTAACTTCCATATCCTTGTGCCTAACCTGTTTCTCTGGCCCTTATTGATTTCCAACTTCATTCCGTTGTGGTCAGAGAAATTACTTTATATAATCTCAATCTTTCTGAATTCATTGAGATTTGTTCTGTGGCCTAGCATGTGGTCCTTTTTGGAGTATGTTCCATGTGCACTCAAGAAGAATGTAAATCCTGCTGTATTTGGGTGTAGTGTTCTGTATATGTCTATTAAGTCCAGGTCTTCTAATGTATTGTTGAGGGCCTTTGTTTCTTTATTGATTCTCCATCTAGATGTTCTGTCTAATGATGATACTGGTGTGTTGAAGTTCCCTGGTATAGTTGTAGAGGCATTTATTTCTCCTCCTACTTTTTTCAGAGTATGCTGCACAATGCAGAAGAACAGACAGTGATAGATGTTATGGAATGCTTTCATGTAAGTGGAAGCCACCAAAGGGCAGCACCCTTTCAGTGTGACAAGGATTCTTGGCAGTGGGCTGAGAGTTGGACCAGGCACAGGGACCTGTATGACCCACTGTAATGGTCAGCTTTGGGAGGTTGTGGGTACTGGGTGCTCAGTTCACCCAGTGCATAGTACTGGGTGAGGACTGGCTCAATATGGTGGAGAGAGCACTGAGTACAAGGAAGGCCCTAAGTTGACAGTGACAATCTTTGTTTCATGGGGTCCTAGGGATCAGGGGCTTCCTGTGTGATAACACATCTTGGGAGGCAAAAGTTAGTTTCGTGTTTACAGCAGAGGTTGGGGCTTTCCCACAGTCTGCAGCAACAGTGACCTGCAAATGTGAAAACTGTGGCTCACAAAGGAGGTGAATTTCCCAAGGCCACATGGACAGGTCTTCAGGCTCCAAATCACAATCCATCACTTAAATTTGACTGATAGCTTTTTTGCCCTCAGAGTGACAACTGCATGAGTGGTTTTATAGACTAGTCCTCATAATAGGAATGGGGTTTTAGATGTGTCTGAAAATGTCACTAATGACTGGGTAGGCAGGTTGTCACAAACTCACAGGTGTCTGGAGGCAAGTATGGAACCAGAGAACTTCAGAGCAGGGAGGTACCTAGAGGTAAATAGATCCTTGCTGTGTACCTCCTTGGGGGAAATAGAGGGTGGTTGTGAAGACTCAGCACCAGTATCAGCAGTCTAGCTCCAAATCTCAGGTTGGGTTATCTGTTTCTTGAACCAGTTGCTTAGCTGTCCTCAGTCTGGGATTACACATCTGCAAAATGAAAGCTAAAATAAATGCCAACATCCTAGAGTTTCTAAGAGAAGAAACACATAAGAATTATACAATGACACTAGCATTTTATAGCATTCCAGAGGAGTAAACAGAGGCTCTTACTCAAAGTCTCACAGCAAGCCATTAGCAGATTGAAACTAGGGCTCAGATTCCCTGAGCCCTGTCACCAAGTCTCTCCTGCCTCTCATGTCACCCCCTAAACTTCAATTTTCCTGCTATAAAACACAGATATGTGTACCCTTACACAGTTGGAGAAATAGAATATAGGACACCACAGTTTTCAGTCACTGGACAACAAACTGTGCATGCCAGGGATCCCTGAAAGAAATGTGGGGAAATTATCAAAGGTGTGACATAAATTCATGGAGAATATTCAAAGGAGAAGAAAGAAAGAACCTGAGGAAATATCTGATATAGTAATGCCTGAATATTTTACAAAATTAATGCCATACACCACCAATATATCCAAGATGCTCAAAGAACCCAAGAAAGATAAATACAAAAAAATATACACCCAGCCATATAATATCCAAACCAAAGATCCAAAGACAATGAATACATTTCAAAAGGAGCCAGAGAGGAGCGATAGAAGAAACACACAACAATAAAATACAGATACTTCCCTCATGTTCTCTGTGTTTTCCCTATCCCCATTCTTCCATGTAATTAAGCTCTGCTGAAGTCTATTTCCCAACTCTCTCTTCCCTAACTTTCTCCCCAGAGGTTCTGTTGTGTGGCATCCTACCTCCACCCAAGGGTTCACTCCAGACCCTGGGTGTGTATGTATGACATATAAGAATTAAAATCCAAACTTATTTTGTGAGAATAAAAAGTGATGGTATGCGAACTCATTATTATTACAAAATAAAAAATAAGTTAAAAATGTAGTTAATAGAAATAAATAAGAAAAAAAATGATGAGGCCTGCAATCCCTTGGGGATTCTGGAGGGGAAGGTAGAGACCTTCACAGAGATTGGTGGCCTTTTTTTCTCAACAAGTGGCAACACACTGGGATCAACAGTAGCTGACTATGGTGAGAAAACATCTCTGCTGATGCCTTGATTTGGACATTTCATGGTCTTGGAACTGTCACCTTTTACCTCCAAATATATCCCCATTATAAAAGCCACTGAGTGTACACTTTGAATGGATTGTACAAAGCATGGGATTGTATAACACAATGATTCCTGTGATGGAAGATGGCTGGTGGTCAACAGAACAAATATGAGGACATTCTCTCATGAAGAATAACAAGTATATAATACTAATACATGATGTTAATAACCAGGTGGATTGGGGAAAATACACCAAACATAGCATATTGGCTATAGTTAGTAGTAATATTTTGACATTACTCTTTCATGGTTTGTAACAATTGTTTCATAACAATACAAGGTTGTAAGGTATTGTATGGGAGTCCTGTACGATGATGTGCATGTTTGTTTTGTAAGGATTACTATATACTTATTGTTTATGTATGCTCATGTATGAATGATCAAAAAAAAAAAAATAAAAAAGAGGGAAGAATAAAATCAGATCCTTCTGAGGGAAGCATTACAGACAGAAAGAAGGGTGGGTATGGAAGTATTACAGTAGTGAGTGAGCTTGTGGGGAGCAAAGAAGAAGTCATTATGATGAAGTCACAATAAGTGAAAGTGTTAAACAGTACCTGAAATGAAAAACAAAAAACAAAAACAGGTAGTAGGTTTGGAAAATAACAGAATGACTTGTGGCAGAAAGATGGTAGGTGCCCCTGTTCCAGTTACTTAGTTTACAAAGATTATTGTCTTATTTAGATACTTGAACAGCCATCATACAAGACAGCTAACAAGAGAATGCTCAAAGACACTATTATCAAATTCTACTAAAATTAAAAGCAAAGACTTTCACTATAACCTTAAAAAGTGTGCACTTTTGAAATGTTTACATCATTCACCAGGTTCATTCATTCATGGGCATTCCTTGTGCAGCTATTATGAAGGACTTGATAAATAATCCTAAATGGGGTTCTTTTAAGTCAATAGCTTGATGTATCATCACTTTTAGAAACCACAGAAAGAGCACATGAAGTCTACATTACAGTAAAAGAGGCAATGGCTTTTAGGGGAAATTTTGGCTCATCCACAGATAAAGCCCTACAAATTTCTTATTGCACATTTCTTCACCTAGCTAAGAAAGAAACTAGATTATAAACATGAAGCAAACCAAAATCTTGAGTTTCAAAGAGCATTTATCAGCTCAAATAAATACATTTCTTAATTTGAACTTTTATCCCTTGATCTCATTATTAAAGTTTGGTTTATACAAAACTTTCTTCGGAATATCTACCATGTAGCAGTTAATTGTGAGCATTTACTCTGGAAACTCACAGGATGAACAAATATCTTTTGCGTGCATTATGATTGGCAAAAATGAAAAAACACTTTTTATTTTTTAGAAAAAAGTCTTTGGATATAATCAGAAAACACCATAAAGAACATGTCAGTGAAACAAAGACACAGAATTTGCCCAGATAGGTTTTATGTCAGTCTTGGCATAACTAAAATAAAAATATGTTGTCTAATATTAATCTCAGTGAAATCATTCCATGGATAAGGGAAATGATAGTAAATGGAGCAGAAAGCAGTTTCCTCCCAGGCAGAGGTTTTTAACAAACCAATTAAAGGGTTTCAAGGAATTCTCTTTTTCTGGACGTTATCCCCCCCCCCCTCTAAAAAAAAGAAAGAGAAACATCAAAAAACTATCATGAGGAATAGATGTAGCTTAGTGGTTTAGCGCCTGCTTCGCGTGTATAAGGTTCGGGTTCAATCCCCGGTACCTCCAGAAACATTATCATGAGAAAGAAAGGAACAAGGCTGGGTCTGCACTCAGGGCTTGCCAAGCACTGGGCACCATCCCCACGTCCCGTCTACCACAGCTACATGGGCTTCGCATACCAAGCAGGGTGTTAGCAGCAAGGTCTTCCACAGCCATCAAGCAGGAGGTGGTCCGCATTGCTAAGAAGAAGGACAAGATGGAGCAGAAGAAAAAAAGCAACTGGAGCATTGGATTTTCTGAAAGAGTTTAAGAATGTTTCTCATGACTCTAGAATTAATACAGTCCATGAGAACTGGTATGTCAAGTAATGCAATTTGCAAGCAGAGTAGAGATGAAGAAGTTACACCTTTAACAAAGTATCTCATCAACTCCTGGAAAAAGTTATTAGAGGCACTATAAACTGATAGACTGAAGAAACAGGAACATGCAATGACACTGTAGAGTCATTGCAGAAGAGCTCTTTTGTATGATGGCTGTTCAGTATCTGGATAAGGCAACAATCTTTGTAAACCAACTAACTGGAACAGAGATATCCATCTTTCTGGTACAAGACGTTTCTGTGTTTTCTGAAGCAAGAGAAGAAAGTAGCTCCAGTGGCAGTGTAAGCATCAGAAAGGATGGGACAAATGTTTGACATACTTAAGTTTCATCTTTTCATCTGGCAGCAAGCACTTCTGATTCTGCACCATTAAAGTGTAAGGAGATGAAAAAAAAAAACAGTATAAGGAGATGCATGCTGCAGCTCTCCAAATAGATGACTACATTGCTATTGGAGCTGTTGAGGAAGAATAAGGATCTCAAATTGAGGAAGCTATATATCAAGAATAAGGAATACAGACATGAAATGCAAAAATAGAGTATGAAGTAGGATATCAAATCTTAAGGATGCAAAGAATCCAAACTTAAGGAAAAATATATTGTTTGAGAATATTCCTCCTGACTTATTTGCTAGAATGACAGCAAAGGAAATGGCTAGTGGTGCGCTCAAAGAGATGAGGAAAAACTTGACAAAGAAGCCAGCAGAGAGCATCAAATGGCCAAAAGTGGTGAAACCCAGACTAAATTGTTCTCATGTGGCAAATGTAGAAAGGAGAACTGTACTTACATGCAGGTACAAACCTGTAGTGCTGATAAACCAATGACAACATTTGTTGTCTGCAATGAATGTGGAAATTGATGGAAGATCTCTTGAGTTAGAAGAATTAGCAAGATGTCTGGACCACTAAGAATATGGATTTTGTAATTAGCTTTAAAACTCTGTCAAGCACCTAGTTTTTCCTGCAAATCAGATTTTTAAAGCTGTATGCATCCTTTGGGTTAGTCTGTTTTGGGCATAACATCCCTTCCTTAAATGCCTTCTATAGTTTCAGAATAGTAGGGAGACCATATCATAATTGTTTGAAATCTGTTTCAGAAAATTTTTTTAATTTTATAAGTAGGTTGATATTAAGCTTTTATCAATAAAACTTTTGGCACTCATTTTTCTCTTCATAAAAGAAAATGTAACAACATTTTAAAGTCTGGGACACACACACTCTAAAAATATCACTTTTCTGTATTTATGCATAAATGGGAATTACATTTTTCCATATTGGCATGTACCTGCAAATATTAAAAAAAAGGAAAGGAAATATAATTTTAAGTTTATGAAATATGGTGTTTGTTTAAATAAGTCTTGACAAGCTTATCTAAATTGTACATGATATTTGAACCAGCATGTAAATTTGATTTTAATTATTATGTTGTCAGAGCTGAGATAATTAGATATTTTGCACCTGTATCTAACCATCAGTCATCATTTCTTGTAATTTCTTGTACATGTATATTTCTTGTTCTTAATAGATTTTACTTTTGGAAACAGTACTTTGCTCAAATCTATTTGATTTTGTTGTTTGTTTGACTTTGTAGTTGATTTTAGTTTTGCAGAAGAATGCTGTCATAGTTTAGTATGTTTGTTTTTTTTAATAAACCTTTGCATAGGCAAAGAATGAAAGCTTCTGATCATTTTTGTCCTTCATAGGAAGACATACTGGGAAGGAAATATTAGCATTTTTCTAGAGAGTAGTTAATGTAAACATTCAAGATCTGATTTTAATTTGGAAATCCAAACTGACCTAGGATTGAGCTTAAGGATTGTATACACCATTAAAGCTGTGGTCTTTTCTTATGGAGGCTGATGGAAAATATTTTTGCCCTGAGTACTATTTGCTGATTTTCTCTGTGTTATGTAGAATGAGGGTGTTGAGCAAACTGTGTATGTGGGCTGTAATGCAAGTTATCATATATACAGCTCTTCCAAGTAAATTTTACTTTTTGTCAAAGTGCATACATTTGTTTTATTAGGTTCCTTTAATGTGCACTTGCTCCAGTGCATCTAAAAGGCCACCTTTACAAAGTCCACATTTTAACCTACTGAATCCACATTCTGTCAGAAAATGCTAGAAAGCCCCCTGTCCAGGCTTGGCACTGCCCTCTTCTCCATCTTTTCCCATTTGTTTTTACAAATGGCACCAGCCCACCTTTACTTAGTCAGTTCGCAGACTAAATGATTGCCTTGTCATTTCAAAAATAAATTGCATTTTGGAAAGACTGGGTTTAAAAAAGGAGTATAATTAAAATAATCCCACTTTTAAATGAAGGTATTCATTTTTAAAGTTGTGATTCAATAAAGTATTTTGTTGAAAAAAGGGAAAAAATCTATGATATTTTGAATCATGGCAATGTTTCTTGAAGGCATTTAGAAATTAAATGTAATGCTTTATTGTAATTATATGTAAAATATTATGGAATTAATAAAGGGAACCTCCACATCCAAAGCAGATTTCCTCTCAATTTATATTAGTTTCTTAGTCACTCCAACATTGCCATTAAAAGCAGATAGAAAAAGCAACTCTGCTCCTAGTCATTAAGAGAAGACCAGGAATATCAAACCAGTAATATGAGAGAAGAAAGTGAAGTTTTGCTCTCTCATTAATGCCAGGTTTCTCTGACAGCAAAGTATGAAGCATGCAGTCTAATATATATCCCATGTTAGTCCAAATAAATGCTGGTTGCCAAGGTAATATCTATTAAAAATTCACCTGGTAAACCATAAGAAATTCAGAGATATGTGCTCAGAAACTCATCAGCCAGCCTCTAAAAAAGAACCAAAAGAAAAAATATTTGGGGTGATTTCTTTTCCAGAGAGTCAAAGAAGATTAAAATGTGTCAACAAAGGCAGAAAGAATGTACTACTCTTCTGTGAAAATTACACAAATAAAAAAATGAAGTAAATGACAATATGATGCAATTATTATTTCCAGGAAAATAATGGTATAAGCAAGAAATTTATACAAATCTAATTATAACAATAAGTAATATTTATATAATGATGTGAAAATTGCATTAATTTAATTAAACTTGTAATATAATAGTATAGGAGGATTCAGAAGTGAGTAGATATCTATGTGAGTGCCAAAAAGACAGTATGCTGAGTATAAACTGGGAAAGATAAAGCTATAAAATAAAATATACAGTCAAAACTTGGAGATATGCACAAGATGAGTTAAAGTAATTAGAAGCAGTTACCTCTGGAAATAGGGTTGAAAATGCAGAGAAAAAAGACTAGCAGAACAAACCCAAGCAGGGTAAAGACTGAGAAACTGTGATATTTAGCACCAGAGACAGGGAAGCTCAAATATTAAATTCTAGGCAAAATCCCTGGGATAACCTTTCCTGCAATGCCTGTGTTTTCTCTTTTCAGCAAACACACATTTGTACATAAACTGAATTATTCAGGGGCAGTATCCTCATTATCCTGCAAATATATGAATTTCTATGGTTTGGAATCTAACTGGCCATTCAGATCCAGCATTTCTCGCACGGTATTGTGTATATGTACCCCCTAAAATCTTGTTAAAATGAGGATCCTGACTTAATAGGTTGAGAATGGAGTCTTTGGTTCTGCTTTTCTACTGAGTTCTCAGGAATTACTGTTTCTGCTGGACCATGTATCCAAAGCATGAGTAGAAAGCTCCTATTGTGAATTTCAGCTTCCTAACAGAAGAGCTTATCAAATTTTGATGCTTATGAGTATCACCTGGGAACATTATAAAATTACGAAGGCCCACAGCAGAAACAAGGACAATTAAGATGGAATCTCTGGGGATGGGACCCAGACATCAGAATTTTTAAGCCCCAGATGATTTTATTGTGCAGAGAGGATTGATATCCACTATCTCAGAGTATCTAATGGAACATAGGAAACATCAGCCTTTAAAATAATGCAGACCTACAAGTCCCCTGTCCTCCCCTCAGTTTTGTGCAGAGGTTGATGATGGGGGATATGTGGAAAAGGGCACACCTGGGGCAGGTTTCTATGGAATATGAATGTGCTCATCTTGGCATAGGGTGTTATCTCAGTGGATGGAGACCCACATAATAAACAAGAAAATATTAAACTCCCATCCTGGGGAGTCCTGCAACATTCTCAAATAGCAGGGCAAGAACATCTTGAGTACACAGGCAGCATACAATAAACAAAAACAGACCAGTATGTGAAGCCTTAAAAATTAATGTGTATACCTATGAACCTTATTCTTCAAAAATTGAAGCTTAGTGGTTGCCATGAGTTCTGAGGGGAGGGGGAGGGAGGAATGGGTGGAACATGGGGCATCTTGTGGGCATTGGAGTTGTTCTGAATGATCTTGCATTGATGAATAGAGGCCATTATACTTTTTGACAGAACTTATAAAAGAATATGGTGTAAAACTTAAACCACAATGTAAACCACTGACCATGGTTAGTAGCAATGCTTTGATATTGTTTATCGATTGTAAAAAATGTACCATACTCATGTAGGATGTTATTGGTAGGGGAGGATGTAAGGGGGGAAGAAGTGGGGTGTAAGGGAATCTCTTGTATTTTCAATATGATTTTTCTGTAACCTAAAGCATCTCAGAAAATAAAGTGAAAAAAATAAGACACTGGGCAACACACAGAAAAAATATCAATATGCATAAAAGAAAACAGAACTTAAGGTGATGAATGACACAATGCAAATTTTTTCTTTTATTTTTCATTTTTTGTTTTATATTTACAATTTTACCTTTGTTATATTTTGTTGGCTTTGTTTTGGGGAAAGTTTTTGTTTGTACAGGGGTTGCAGTTGTGGTAGGGGAGGATCACAGGAACAGGGTGTCAATGGTGTGGGGATGTGTGTGGGTACACCTGGGGCATTTCTCTGTTGAGTGTGAGTGCATTCATGTGGTCATGGGGTGTTGTCTCAGTGGGTGGAGACCCACAGAATAACAGATGGAATATTGAATTACTATCCTGGTGAGTCTTGCTACATTCTCTCATAGAGTGGCCAGAATCTCTGGAGTACATGGGCCATGTCTACCAAAGGAGGGTGGAACAATCTGCCAGGCCCTTGATATTGATGCTTGTACTTATGAACCTTGTTCTTGTGAAATCAACACTTGGCCTAGTAATATATATATAGCCTAAGAGTTACCTCCTCAGGGCCTCTTTTTTGCTTAAGTGTGGACTCTCTCTAAGCCAAACTCAGCATATAAATTCACTGCCTTTGCCCCAACATAGGACATGATTCCCAGGAGTGAGCTTCCCTGGCACCAAAAGATTAATACCAAGAACCAATTAATGATGCATTTGGGGAAAGACCTAGATCAAAAGTGGGAAATACTGAATGCAAATGAGTTTTTATGGCTAAGAGATTTCAAACTAAGTTATGAGGTCATTCCAGATGTTACAGTTATATATGTCTCAGGAGAACTTTGCTGTCTGCCACAGTAAACAGTGCCTCAAGTAGGGGTGCTCTTGGGGGCTCTAAGACATCTAGACACTATAGGTAGGGCAGAGACCCCAAGAAATCAGCATCCCATCAGTGAGCCTAACCTTGGAATATACGATAGTGCATCTCACCCAATGTATTAAAGTTAGATTCATTTATAATTTTCCTACACATGATTCTTCTGCCCCATTTATTTGCACCTACAATTAAAACTATGCCCATTAAGTATATGTCACAGAGACTTTATCTTTCAACTGTTCATATGCTGGGGGAGCCTTGAATCTTAGCAGAGTTGCATCCAACACCTACTCTCCAGTCCATCATACTCACCCAGGACAACAAAAAGGAGGATGATGATAGACAACACTCATCCCAAAAAGCAGAGAGTATCTGTAACTGCAAGCAAGAGAGTTCCATCCATCTGCTCCAGGGGATCGAAGGACCTCTCAATTGGAAGCAGAGTGGATCACCATCCCCAAATCCTCAAGAGAGAAGAATGAACAAACATGGGGGGGAGGATGCACCTATGGACTAAAGTAGGCTTATTATTATTCTAGGAATAGAAGAACTTGTTACATTAATATAATGATTGGTCACCAGAGGTTCTGAGGGGAGGGTGAGGGAAGAATAGGAGGAACATGGGGCATTTTTGAGTCATTGGAATTATTTAGCATGATAATTCAATGACAGATTCAAGGCATTACACATATTGTCAAAGCCTGTAAAATTGTGTGGTTCAAAGTGTAAACCATAATGTAAACTATAGAGTATGCTTAGTAGCAATGCTAACATATGTGTTTACCAATTAAAACAAATGTACCACACTAAAGAAAGATGTTGTTAGTGGGGGAAAGTGTGGAATAGGCAGGGGTGGAGTATATGGGAATCCCCTATATTTTCAATGTAACATTTATGTAATCTAAAGCTCCTTTAAAAATGAAGGAAAAAATTTTAAAATGTGTAGATATACAGAAGAACAAAAATTTCATACACTATAATAAAATGAAGCAATTTTCTTTGGTATATTTATAAACTTTATCAAAGGCTTATGATTTTCATATTTTTCTAGTAAATATTTACAGAAATATTTGGACTAAACAAAGCTAAATTTCAGGAATTAAAAGGGGAAAACATGTGAATTCCACTCAAATGTAATCTTTAATTCTGAATGAGAACTCAATAAAACTATATAGTACATTTTGGAAGGCACCTAAATTTTCATTTATTTTCCCCCTTGAAAAAGGAAAAATAAGGACAATTATTGGTTTCCTATTTTCCTCAGATAGTCAGGATGGTTAGGATACTTACCCTGCCCTGAAGAGTACTATGTCACTTCTGCCCCAGCACTCCCCTCTTCAGTTCTCCATCTTAGTAACACATTCTATTTCATCAGATAAACTTTATCCACATAAAATTTCATATTTACTCACTTCCCTTCATTTTTAATGCCATATTCTTCCAGGGAATTCTAGGTCTTTGTTAAGAGAGTGCTTCTGGTTCCCTTCTGTATCTCCAGAAGGTTCAAAAAATTCAAATAAAAAATACAATCTAATGAATAAAGAAAGAAAAATATTTTCAAATAATCATTCATAATAGACTTTTCTCTTGGTTCTCCAACACTTTATGTGGGTTTAATATTTTAATTGGTTAATCCAATCAGGTTGAATAGAGTGTGTCCCACAGAATAAAGCCCTCAATAGATTTAGCAGTTATGTTATCAAGGTTTATCCTCTGGAATGTAGCTCTGATTAGGTTTAACTGTTTTCCCTATATAAAAGAAAGAAAAAAAAAGAGGTGGCATTTGACCAGAGAAGAAGGAGCTGGACAGTTCAGTTCTGGGAGAAGAGCAAAATTCTGCTTTCCAGTCGAATCTGTCTAAGAATCTAGTTGACCTCACCATCCCCTATACTTTCAGTTCTTGTGAGCACTCTATAAAATCAAATCTAAGTCAGGGTCACTCCACTCTCATTTTATAACTTTCGACAGATTTTCTAGCAAAGTATTATTTTAAAATCTAATAATTTTAGTCTACTTTTATTTCCCCATTTACTCCATCTCTCTTAAACGTTTCTTCCAATTGTATTCAAAGAAGATTTTTTAATGTCTCCATCCTCCCCTCATGTCGCTCCTCAATACCCTCCAATTAGATTGACACCTTCTCCATTTAAAAGCACTGCTGTTGTTTGTCAAGTTTTCTAAAAATCTCCAAATCTACTAAATGTTTCCTCACACACTGCATGATTTCTGAACAAATTCAACAGTTTCATCTGGAACCTGTCCTTTCCTGGTCTCCTAGATCACAACCCTGTCCTTGTTTTTCTTTTATTCCTCTGGCCACTCTTTTTCAGTTTGAAGAGTCTTTCTCAAACATTACATGTTTGAAATCCTAAGGACTTGAGCTCAGCCATACCTTTTCTTCTGACTCTTTACTCCCTACTTGGCAACTTCTTTCATTACTCTAGTCTAATATATCATCTCTGTGCTCTTATCACCCAACTCTCAAGCCCAAATCTCAGATCAGAACACCAGATCTGAACATAAGGTTTTCGACTGGGATATCTGAGATGTTCCTCATCAGTTTACATAGATGGACTTTTGCCAAAATTGTTCTATAATAATTCAAACTGCAAATGACAGTCT
>JAKSZT010021197.1:3230763-3261306 GCA_026826555.1 Tolypeutes matacus | reverse complement strand
ATGAACCAAACAGACATGATATTATCAAAGAATTAAACTTTATATTTTGTTGAGGACAGAGTACAGAAGGCCTGTTTGAGGAAACTGAAAAAATTATCAGAGGGCTAATAATGGGAATTAGCTTAGAAATCCATACCAGGTAATAGGGGAGGAGGAGAGAGAGGTAACATGTTTCAAATTGAGGGACTACCTTTCATTGATAAGTTATTAGACTGATGATTAATTGCAGGCAGTTGCCCCAGGAGAGGAAGACTTTTGGACCTAGAATTTCTCCAAGTTTCAGCCCCTAGGTAACAGGCAAGACTGTCATTTGTAGTTTGAATTATTATAGAACAGCAATTTTGGCAAAAGTCCATCTATGTAAACTGATGAGGAACATCTCAGATATCCCAGTCGAAAACCTTATGTTCAGATCTGATGCCCTGATATGAGATTTGGGCTTGAGAGTTGGGTGATAAGAGCACAGAGATGATATATTAGACCAGAGGAATGGATAAAGTTTCCAAGTAGCAAGTAAAGAGGCAGAAGAAAAGATATGGCTGAGCTCAAGTCCTTAGGATTTCAAACATGTAATGTTTGAGAAAGACTCTTCGAACTGGAAGAGAGAGTGGCCAGAGGAATCAAAGAAAACAAGGACCATGTTGTGATCTAGGAGACCAGAAAAGCATAGGTTCCAGATGAAACTGTTAAATTTGTTCAGAAATCATGCAGTGTGAGGAAACATTTAGTAGATTTGGAGATTTTTAGAAAACTTGACAAACAACAGCAGTGCTTTTAAATGGAGAAGGTGTCGATCTAATTGGAGGGTATTGAGGAGCGACATGAGTGGAGGATGGAGACATTAAAAAATCTTCTTTGAATACAATTGGAAGAAGTGTTCAAGAGAGATGGAGTAAATGGGGAAATAAAAGTAGTACTAAAATATTAGATTTTAAAATAATGCTTTGCTAGAAAATCTGACTGAAATTATAAAATGAGAATGGAGTGAAGCTGACTTAGATTTGATTTATAGAGTACTCACCAGAACTGAAAGTATAGGAGATGGTGAAATCAACTAGATTCTTAGACAGGTTCCACTGGAACGCAGAACTTTGCTCTTCTCCCAGAACTGAACCATCCAGCTTCTTCTTTGGTCAAATGCCACATCTTTTTTTTCTTCCTTTTATATAGGGAACACAGTTAAACCTAATCAGAGCTACATTCCAGAGGATAAACCTTGCTTACATAACCACTAAATCTATTCAGGAATTTATTCCGTGGGACACACTCTATTCAACCTGATTGGATTAACCAATTAAAATATTAAATCCTCATAAAGTGTTGGAGAACCAAGAGAAAACTCCATTGTGAATGATCATTTGAAAATATTTTTCTTTCTTTATTCATTAGATACATACATTTGAGTGATTTTTTTAAATGTAGCACAACATTTAATGAGTTCTATAAAATTTACAATATTGCTTGCAATTTTCAATACCAAGATACAAAAGATCCAAGCATAATGAAAATATAACATATTCAAATTACAATGTCATATTTACATTACCTATTGATAACCCTTTCATATCACTCCAAGTAATACTCATGTGTTTAACATGGTCTTAGATTTCTTCCCAAATGAGAAATCCAGAAAATTCAGAAAGTTCCAATTTGATTACCAACATCTGTTGTTGGTGTGAATTAGGTACCACTTACCTCTCTCTCCAATTTAGCACTCTCTGGTAGCTCTAATGGCCACTCTAAACAATCTGATGAAACTCAATCACCTTGGTTCATTTTAAAGTTTTGGTTTTAAGTTTTAGTATAAGTTAGCCAGCTGCATGAATTTTTTTTTCTAATATTATTTATTTAATAATATATTTTTAATTTTTTATCAGATACTTAGATTACATAAATGTTACACAAAAATTATAAGGATTCCCATATGCCCTACTCCCCATACCTCCCACACCCACCCACATAAACTTCCTTCATTAATGTGGCACATTCATTGTAATTGATAAATGCATCCTGGGCCTTTGCCATTAAGCATGGACCATAGTTCCCATTGTAGTCTAAACTCTCCCACACGGTTCTGCATGTTATGTGATTATATAAAATGGCCTATATCTGTCATATCAATGTCATTCAGGATGACTCCCAAGTCCTGTAAAAACCCCCGTATTACAATTTTTTTCCCTCTCCCTGTCCCCAGAGCATCCAGGGACCACTGGCTCCACAAAAATGTTGTAATTTCTTCCATTGTTAGAATCACAATATATCTATAGTAGAATACCAGTAAGTCCACTCTAGTCCATAGTTCTTTCCCCAATCATGAAAATTCTGGGATGGTGATGTCCACTCCACCTCTAATAGAGAGAGGGCTTATATCCCATGGGGAAGATGGATGGGACTCTCTTGCTTGCAGTTGCAGATTCTCTCTATTCTTTGGGATGGTCATTGTCCATCATCATCTCCTTGTTATTTGTCCTGGGTAAGTCCAATGAGCTGTAGAGTAGGTGTTGCAACTTTGCTGAGGTTCCAGGCCCAGATAGCACATGTACAGCCCAAAGACTTGAGTCTCTTGGATGTACACCTACAAACACCAGCTCAAATATAGGTTTAAATAGAAGGGACAGATGAGCCATGTTAGGGAAGACATAATTGAGTCCAACTCTGTCACTCTCAGGAGCACAAACTCCAAAGTAGGGCTCACAGGCAAGGCTCCAAACTCCAGAGCTATGTGCCCTGACCATAGGACCTGGGTGTCTCCAGAGCCCTCAGGAGCCCCACTATTTGAGGTAGTATCCAGTTTGGAAGTCTATAAGATCCTGCTGAGATGTGTATAAGCGTTACCTCTAGGATGACCTCCCAACTCACTTTGAAGTTTCTTAGCCATATAAACCATTTTTCTTTACCTTTTTTGATTTTTATTTGAGGTCTTTTTCCAGTTGCATTGCCAGTTGGTGCTTGGTAATAATCCCTTGGTGCCAGGGAAGCTCATCCCTGGAAGTCATGTCCCACACTGGGGGAAAGGTAATACATTTATATGCTCTGTTTGGCTTAGTGAGAGGCCACATTTGAGCAACAAGGAGGCTCTCAAGAGGCAATGCTTAGGCACCCCATGACAATAGGCTAAGTTTCAATTTCAAGAGCAAAGGCTCATAACCATAGTTGTCAATCTCAAGGGCCCATCAGTGGACCATCCTCCTTCACCAGTCATTGCCCTTGCACTTGGTGGACTGTTGCTGCTCTATTAGAGAAAGTGGCAGAGCTCTTCAGGATGGGAATTTAATATTCTCTCAGTTATTGTGTGAGTCTCCACCCACTGTAACAATGCCCCATAAACATTTGAACATTTTCATATACACTACATGTATGTCCAGGTGAACTTCCTCCCATGTATCCCCCATTACTGACACCCAAACTAATGCTTCTCCCCTGTCCCAGTTGTAACCTTTCTGTGATCCAAAGCTTCTTCAAAAATTAATCCATTAAAATAGCCAAACACAATTAATAGGAAAATGAGATAATAGTGATAAGTTTAAATATAAGAAAGAAAATACATAAAAATTTTAAAAAATAAAATAAAAACTTGGGACATTAAAAAATAATGAAAAATATTAATTTTTTTTTTGACATTTTGCCTTTCGTCACTGTAATATCTGGTGTCCTATCTGTACAGTGACATTTTCTTCCATTTATTTTCAAGTGTCTTACTATTTTTCATTTTGCTTTCAAAGAAGTTTTAGGTCACAGTAAAGGCACCTACAGAATACAGTGGACCCTCTTACACCCAACATTCTCCCCTTTTCCTCCTTCCCATATTAATACCTTTTTATATGTGGATGGTACTTTTGTTATAACTAATATACAAATAGTGACACATAGCTACTAAACATGGTCAAAGGTTTACATTATGATTTACATTTTAGACTGTACACTTTTATAAATTTTAATGATATTTAACCTGGCCTGTGTCCATCATTGTAAGATCATGTAGAATACTTCCATTGCCCACTAAATACCCCCTGTTTTATCTATTCTAGTCCTCCCTCTCCCTCCCCTTGGGGCCCACGGCAACCCTCTGACATCACTCCTTGGATGACAAGATTCATAGTTACATACCACAAGACTGAGGTCTTGACACACTGGCTTGTCCTCCCCTACTAGAAACTGCTCATGCTCTTGAGAGGGTCCCACCTGTCTATTTCTGAACAGTGTCTTCTTAATATCTCTAATCATTTCCTTCACTTCATTAAGTTGGTCCACGATATTTCTTTGGCAGCTTTGATTAGTTCAATGTTCTGCACCTCTTCCTGGTTTTGTTTGTTCATTGGACTGGGCCATATCTTCCTGTTTCTTAGTATGGTTTGTAAGTTTTTGTTGTCCTCTGATCATCTTTTTATCTTGATGGGTTTATTCAGTTGATTAGCTTCTCTCTTTATTCTAGGGTTTTATTTAATTGCTGTTTCTGTGTGTGTGTTGTTTTGTCTTTGAAACTTTGTTCTTACTCATTGCTCTTGTCTATGTTCCCTTGGAGGAAAAAAATTAGGACCAGAGAAAGTGAAGGAGGTAAGAAAAGTAGAAGGATAATAGTAATAATAATATTAATTGTTAGAAGATGAACCATTTATGACCTTGGAAAGTGAATATTTAACTCATGTAAGGAGTGTAGATTAATAGAAATAAAAAGTGGGGTACCAACAATGAAATGAGAAAGCAAATAGAGAAAAATATATAGAATGAACTAAAATGCCAGTACGATAAAGAGAGAGGGAAAGCGAAAAGAGAAAAGAAAAAGAAAAAAGTTAATAAAGGAAAGAAAACAGGATAGATGAGGTAGAAATAAAAACCAGAAAAACTGAGGACCAAAGAAAAAGAGGTGGAATGTAAGAACAACTGAAAGCAGAAGATAGAATGATGAGGAAAAGAAAAGAGATAGTATTGGTATACAAAATTGATATAAACAGAAAAGGGGAAATCAAGGAAGAGGCAACACAGTAACATGAATCAAGCCAGCAGCACCTTGAGGAATTTATCTCTTCATCCAGCTCTCTAAAGATCAATGCCCTGAAGCCTCCTACTCTTTGAGTTCCCAAAACAGCTCCCTTGGGAAGGATCTTGCCCCCACTCAGCCACTTTTTTTGTGTGAGACATCTGCTTATGTTTCTCTGAAAGGTAAAAATAATAGGAGCAGATAAAATGAAAGAGATAGGAAGACAAAAAGAATAATAGTAATGGTAATAGTAAAAAGTAGGAGAGCAAATGTACAAGACCTAGGAAACTGAAAAATTAACATGAGTAAGAAGCACAGAGGAATAATATTAGGAAAGCAGAATAGAAACAATGAAGCAAGAAACAGAATATGGTAAAAAATATATATATAGAATGAATTAAAATGATGGAATGGCAAGAAGAGGGGAAGAGAAAACAGAAAAGAAAGAAATAAAAGGAAGTATACAGAGAAAAAAAGGAGAGAGGGAGAAACACAAACAACAAAAACTGGAGACTAAATAAAAAAGGTGGAATAGAAGAACAACAATGGAAAACAAAAGATATAAAGATGAAAGAGTGAAAAAAAATAGCATAGGTAGTATAAATCAGTAACCAAAAGAATAAAAAATAAATAGAAAAATAAACAAGCAGAGAGAGAAAGGGAGGGGATACAAAACAATCAAGAAACAAGACAGCAGCAACTCGTTTTTAAAAAAAGGAGACAGAAGAAAAAAATAATAAACATGGAAAAACAGCCTTCTCTCTTAGGCCCCTAAGGATCTTCTCAGGCTTCTGGTGTTCCTCAGTCACTCACCCTGCATCCTTCCCTCACAGGTTTTGAACTGGGTTTTAGTGAGCAAAGTAAGGGAAATAAAAGAAAGTGAACTTTAAAAAAAAAGAGAGATCCAAGAAAAGCTAATACAAAGAAAATGTCTATATGTTTCCTGTCATAAAGTTTCAGCTGGATTCCTGATAACCTGGTGGATCTCATCTCAAGGAATAGCCAAGAATTGAACCAGGGACATCATATATGCTAGGCAGGAATTCTTCCAGTGAGGTATTCTGAGTCCTTGGGTGAATTAGCCTTTCAGAATGCTATCCACCCCTTGTCCCTCAGGCAAATTAGATCCCCTGCAGTCAGCTGGAGTGATGTTGATCACTGCCTGTCTCTGCCCTCTCACTGATGTCATTCCTTTCTTTACTTAGGTGGCTGAGCATGACTGCCAGCCTGACATGATCCCCTTCCCCTCTCCCTGTTGAGTCAGGGTCCCTTCTGATATTCAAGAGGGGCCCAGCTGGCTAAACTTGCCATAAAAAATCACTCTCCACTCTCCCAGACCCCTCTTCCTCACAGGGAATCTGCCATCACAGTCCGTTTGGAGAAGGGGGTAGGGTCTCCATCGAGTCTGTCCACCTTGAGGGCTGGGTATGTTTGCCCCTTCCAGCCACCGAGGTAAACAACCCCTGATTATTCCTGGCTTCCCTATCTGTCCAGTAACCTCCTAGATGACTCAGAGCACCTTTCCGTGGAGGTAGACATCTGCTCTACTCTCAGTTAGATACAATATGCCAGTTTTACCCTCACTTAATATCTCAAGGATGAGGGAGGGGAGCCCTTCCCAGCAGCTGGGAGGTTTAATAACTCATGATTACTTATTTTGGCTTCTTCATCTCTCTGACCCTCACTCTTCTGGGAGTTGGTAAGCAGTGTCCTGTTTTGCTGTGTCCCAAAGCAGGTCCCCACAGCAGCCTCTGGCTTTTTCTCTGTTTTAGTGAGAGCTAAGACTTAATGTCTAACCCATTGGCCATGTTCCCACAATCCCCCTCTTTGAGTGAATTATTTGAACAAAGAAATTTCTAGGGAGGCGGCTGTGGCTCAATCAGTAGGGCTCCCGTTTACCATATGGGAGGCCCCGGGTTCGGTTCCCAGGGCCTCCTGGTGAAGGCAAGCCCACCCGCACGGCGTGGTTAGCTGACCCAGCTAGCACAAGCAGCAAAGGGGGGATAAATGAATAAATAAATAAAATCTTAAAAAAAAAAAAAAAAAAGAAATTTCTAGCTCCTGGAGATAGCAGACGGGAACAAGAAGCACTCTCTATTAACAAAGACCTAGAATTCCCTGGAAGAAATATGGCATTAAAAATGAAAGGAAAATGAGTAAACATGAAATTTTATATGGAAAAATATTATCTGATGAAATAAAATGTGTTACTAAGATGGAGAACTGAAGAAGGGAATGGGAGGGCAGAAGTCATACAGTACTCCGGAGGACAGGGTAAGGATCCTAACTATCCTGACTATCTGAAGGAAAATGGGAAACCAATTATTCTCCTTATTTTTCCTTTTTCAGGGGGAAAATAAATGAAAATTTAGGTGCCTTCCAAAATGTACTACATAGTTTTATTGAGTTCTCATTCAGAATTAAAGATTACATTTGAATGGAATTCACGTGTTTTTCCCTTTTAATTCCCTAATTTTAGCTTTGCTTAGTCCAAATATTTTTGCAAATATTTACTAGAAAAAGTATGAGAATCATTAGAATTTGTTAAAGTTTATAAATATACAAAAGAAAATAGCTTTATTTTATTAAAATATGTGGAATTTTTGTTCTTCTGTATATCTGTACATTTCACATTTTTTTTCTTCATTTTTAAAGAAGCTTTAGATTACGTAAATTTTACATTGAAAATATAGGGGATTCCCATATACTCACCCCTGTCCCTTCCACACTTTCCCCCATTAACAATATCTTTCTTTAGTGTGGTATATTTGTTACAATTGGTGAACACATATTGAAGCATTGCTACTAAGCATGGTCTATAGCTTACATTATGTTTTACACTTTGCATGACCCAATTTTATAGGTTTTGAACAAGATGTATAATGGCATAATTCTGTCATTGAATTATCATGCTGAATGATTCCAACGTCTCAAAAATGCCCCATGTTCCTCCTATTCTTCCCTTACTCTCCCCTCAGAACCTCTGGTGACCAGTCATTATATTAATGCTACAAGTTCTTCCATTACTAGAAAAATAATAAGTCTCCTTTAGTCCATAGATGCACACCCCTTATGTTTGTTTGTTCTTCTATCTTGAGGATTTGGGTATGGTTATACCCTCTCTGCTTCCAATTAAGAGTGGCTTTGATCCCATGGGGCATATGGATGGAACTCTCTTGCTTGCAGTTACAGATACTCTCTGCTTTTTGAATTGGGTGTTGTCCATCATCATCCTTTCGTTAGTTGTCCTGTGTGAGTCCGATGGACTGGAGAGTAGGTGTTGGTGCCAACTCTGCTGAGAGTCAAGGCATCCCCAGCATATGAACAGTTGGAAGATAAAGTCTCTGGGACATATATTTAATGGGTATAGTTTTAATTATAGGTGCAAATACATGGGGCAGAGGAATCATGTGTAGGAAAATTATAAATGAATCTAACCCTAATACATTGGGGGAGATGGGCTATCTTATATTCCAAGATAAGGTCCACTGATGGGGTGATTTCCTGGGGATCTCTTCCCTGCCTATAGTGTCTAGATGTCTTAGGTCCCCCAGGAGCACCCCTACTTGAGGCACTGTTTACTGTGGCAGACTGTGAGGTTCTCCTAAGATATGCATAAGTGTAACATCTAGAATGACCTCTCAACTCACTTTGAAATCTCTTAGCCATAAAAACTCATTTGCATTCAGTATTTCCCACTTTTGATCTAGGTCTTTCTCCAAATACATCATTAGTTGGTGCTTGGTATTAATCCTTTGGTGCCAGGGAGGCTAATCCCTGGGAATCATGTCTTATATTGGGGTGAAGGCAGTGAATTTATATGCTGAGTTTGGCTTAGAGAGAGGCCAAGTTTGAGCAACAAGGAGGCCCTCAGGAGGTAACTCTTAGGTTATATATATTACTAGGCCAAGTATTGATTTCAGAAGAACAAAGTTCATAAGTACAAGCATCAATATCAAGAGCCTGGCAGATTGTTCCACCCTCCTTTGCTAGACATAACCCAAGTACTCCAGAGATTCTGGCCACTCTATGAGAGAATGTAGCAGGACTCACAAGGATAGTAATTCAATATTCCATCAGTCATTCTGTGGGTTTCCACCCACTGAGACAGCACCCCATGGCCACATGAACACACTCACACTCCATAGAGTCATGCCCCAGGTGTACCCACACATACCACCACACCACTGACACTCTGTTCCTGTGATCCTCCCCGATCACAGCTGCAACCCCTATGCAAACAAAAACTTCCCCCAAAACAAAGCCAACAAAAAATAACAAAGGTAAAATCGTAAATATAAAACAAAAAATGAAAAAAGCAAAAATTTGCATTGTGTCGTTCATCACCATAAGTTCTGTTTTCTTTTATGCATATTGGTATTTTTTCTGTGCGTTTCCCCAGTGTCTTATTTTTTTTTTCACTTTATTTTCTGAGACGCTTTAGGCTACAGAAAAATCATATAGAAAATACAAGGGATTCCTTTACACCCCACTTCTTCCCCCCTTACATCCTCCCCTATCAATAACATCCTATATGAGTATGGTACATTTGTTACAATCAATAAACAATATCAAAGCATTGCTACTAACCATGGTCAGTGGTTTACATTGTGGTTTAACTTTTGCACCATATTCTTTTATAGGTTCTGTCAAAATGTATAATGGCCTCTATCCATCAATGCAAGATCATACAGAACAACTCCAGTGCCCCCAAGATGCCCCATGTTCCACCCATTCCTCCCTCCCCCTCCCCTCAAACTCATGGCAACCACTAAGCTTCAATTTTTGAAGAATAAGGTTCATAGGTACACACATTAATTTTTAAGGCTTTATGTACTGGTCTGTTTTTGTTTATTGTATGCTGCCTGTACTCAAGATGTTCTTGCCCCTCTGTGAGAATGTTGCAGGACTCCCCAGGATGGGATTTTAATATTTTCTTATTTATTGTGTGGGTCTCCATCCACTGAGATAACACCCTATGCCAAGATGAGCACATTCATATTCCACAGAAGCACGCCCCAGGTGTGTCCTTTTCCACACATTCCCCCCCCCCACCAACCTGTGCACAAAACTGAGGGGAGGACAGGGGACTTGTAGGTCTGCACATTTTTAAAGGTTGATGTTTCCTATGCTCCATTAGATACTCTGAGGCAGTGGATGTCGATCCTCTCTGCACATTAAAATCATCTGGAGCTTAAAAATTCTGATGCCTGGGTCCCATCCCCAGAGATTCCAACCTAACTGTCCTTGTTTCTGCCCAGGGTATTCATAATTTAAAATGTCCCCAGTTGATACCCATAGGCATCAAAATTTGATAAGCTCCTCTGTAGGAAGCTGAAACCCACAATAAGATCTTGCTACTCATGATTTAAGGTACATGGTCCAGCAGCATCAGTAATTCCTGAGAGCTTAGTAGAAAAGCTGAACCAAAAGTTCCTTTCCAGATTTATTAAATCAGGATCCTCATTTTTATAGGATTTTAGGGGATATATATGCATAATAAAGTGTGAGAAACACTGGACCTGAATGGCCTTTTAGATTTCAAACCATGGTACTTCAAATATTTGCAGGACAGTGAGGATACTGCCACCAAATAATTCAGTTTATGTACAAATGTGTCTTTGCCAAAAAAAAGAAAACACTGACGTTGCAGGAAAGGTTATCCCAGGGATTTGCCTAGATTTTAGTATTTGAACTTTCCTTTCTCAGGTGCTAAACCTCACAGTTTCTCAAAGTCTTACCCTGCTTTGGTATTTTCTGCTAATCTTATTTCTCTGCATTTTCAACCCTATTTCCAGAAGTAACTGCTTCTAATTATTTTAACTCATCTTGTACATATCTCCAATTTTTGATTGTATGTTTTCATTTTATAGCTTTATTTTTCCCAGTTTATAATCAACATACTGCCATCTTTTTGGCACTCCCATAGCATATTTACTCACTTCTGAATCCTCTAGTATTATTATATTATAATTTTAACTAATGTCATGCAAATTTAATACCATTATATAAATATTACTTATTGTTATTTTTGGATTTGTATAAATTTCTTGCTTATACCATCATTTTCCTGGAAATAATAATTGCATTACATTGTCATTTACTTCATTTTTTGATTTGTGCAATTTTCACAGAAGAGTAGTAAATTCTTTCTGCCTTTGTTGACATATTTTAATCTTCTCTGACTCTCTGAAAAAGAAATCAATTGTATATTTTTTCTTTTGCTTCTTTTTTAGAGGCAGGCTGATGAATTTCTGAGTACATATCTCTGAATTTTTTATGATTTCCAGGTGAATTTTGAATAGATATTGCCTTGGCAGCCTGCAGTTATTTGAACTAACATGGGATATATATTAGACTGCATGCTTCATACTTTGCTATCAGAGAAACCTGGCGTTGATGAGAAAGCAAAACTTCACTTTCTTCTCTTATATTACTGGTTTGATATTCCTGGTCTTCCCTTAATGACCAGGAGCAGAGTTGCTTTTTATATCTGCTTTTATTGCAATTTTGAAGTGACTACGAAACTAATATAAATTGAAAGAAAATCTGCTTTGGATGTGGAGTTCCCTTTATTATAGAATTATCCATAATATTTTACGTCAAATTACATTAAAGGACCATTGCATTTAATTTGAATGCGTAGGAAAATTATAAATGAATTATACTCTTTTCATAAACCCAGTCTTTCAAAAAATGCAATTTCTTTTTGAAGTAACAAGGCAATTGGTTAGTCTGTGAACTGACAAACTAAAGGTGGGCTGCTGCCATTTGCAAAAAAAATTGGAATAAAGGGAGAGGAGGCAAGTGCCAAGCCTGGACAGAGGTATTTCTAGCATTTTCTGACAGAATGAAGATTGAACAGGTTAAAATGTGGACTTTATAATGGTGGCCTTTTAGATGCACTGGAGCAAGGGTACATTAAAGAAACCCAATAGAACAAATGTATGCACTTTGACAAGAAGTAACATTTATTTGCAAGAGCTGTATATATGATAACTTGGATTACAGCTCATATAAACAGTTTGTTTAACACCCTTATTCCACATATAACAGAGAATATCAGCAAATAAGACTTCAGGCAAAAATATTTTCCATCAACTCCATGTGGAAAGACCACAGCTTTAATGATTTATGCAATCTTTAAGCTTAATCCTAGGTCAGTTTGGATTTCCAAATTAAAATCAAATTTTGAATGTTACATTAACTACTCTCTAGTAAAATGCTAATATTTCCTTCCCATTATGGCTTCCTATGAAGGACAAAAATGATCAGAAGTTTTCATTCTTTGCCTATGCAAGGGTTTTTTACAAAACCATACTAAACTTTGACAGCATTCTTCTGCAAAACTAAAATGAACTACGATTTCAAACAAACAACAAAATCTAATTGATTTGAACAAAGTAATATTTCCAAAAGTAAAATCTACTAAGAACAAGTAATATACATGGGCAAGAAAGTACAAGAAATGATGATTGATGGTTAGTTACAGGTGCAAAGTATTTAAATTATCCCAGTCCTGTGAAGATAATAATTAAAATCAAATTTATATGCTGGTTCAAATATCATGTACGATTTAGATAAGCTGGTCACAACTTATATAAATAAACACCATATTTCATAAACTTAAAATTATATTACATTTTCTTCTTCTTTAATATTTGCAGACAAATGCCAATATGGAAAAAATATGATTTTCATTTATGCATAAGTAGAGAAGAATAACATTTTTAGAGTATGTGTCTCAGACTGTAAAAAAGTCGTTACATTTTCCTTTATGAAGAAAAAATGAGTGCCAAAAGTTTAATTGATTAAAGTTTAATATCAACTTACTTATAAGATGAAAAAGATTTTCTGAAACAGATTTCATACAATTATTATATGGTCTCCTTATTGATCTGAAACTACAGAAGGCATTTAAGGAAGGGCTGTTATGTCAAAAACAGACTAACTCAAAGGATGTATACATCTTTAAAAATCTGATTTGCAGGAAAAACCAGGTGTTTGGCAAAGTTTTAAAGCTAATTACAAAAACCATATTATTAGTGGTCCAAACATCCTGCCAATTCTTCCAACTCAACAGAACTTCCATTGATTTCCACATTGATTACAGACAGCAAATGTTGTAATTGGTTTAATAACACCACAGGTTTGTACCATCATGTAAGTACAGTTCTCCTTTCTACATTTGCCACATGTGAACAACTCAGTCTCGGTTCCACCTGTTTGGGCCATTTGATGCTCTCTGATGGTTTCTGTATTAGTCAGACAAGGGGGTACTAATGCAAAATACCAGAAATCAGTCAGTTTTTATAAAGGATATTTATTTGGAGTAGAAGCTATGGTTACCAGGCCATAAATCATAAGTTACTTCCCTCATCAGTCTATTGCAGTGTTTTGGAGCAAGATGGCTGCCAACATACAGCCTTCCTCTTCCTCTTAAGGCTCCATGGTCAGGCTCTCTAGACTAAGTCTCTCTCCCTGGCGTTCAATTCTCTCTGGGCTCAGCAACTTTGTTCTCTCCACAAGGTATAGTGTAGGCAATTAGGCAAATGGCTGTTTTCTCTTCCTGGGGCCTTCTCTCCTTTCTCACAACCAAGCTCCTCTGTGGGCTTACTTTCTGGGGCTCCAGCTCAAAAACTCCAACCTCCCTTCTCTGCAGTGCAGTTTCTGTGTAAGCTCCCACCCCCCAAGGGGATAGGGACTCAACATCTTACTGATGTGGCCCAATCAAACACTTAATCATTATTTAATCAAGTAGAAGTAAAACCTCTAAATCCAATACACTCTAATATGCCCAGAGGAAAAGACCAGTTTATAAACATAATCCAACATTTTATTTTGGAATTCATCAATAATATCAAACTGGTACAGCTTCTTTGGTCAAGTTTTTCCTCATCTCTTTGAACTCATCACTAGCCATTTCCTTTGTTGTCTTTCTAGCAAATAAGTCAGGAGGAATATTCCCAAATCCTTAAGTTGGATTCTTTGCATTCTTAAGAAATGATATGCTACTTCATACTCTACTTTTGCATTTCATGTCTATGTTCCTTATTTCTTGATATATAGCTTCCTCAATTTGAGATCCTTATTCTTCTTCATTGGCTTCAATAGCAATGTAGTCATCTCCTATTTCAAGAGCTGCAGCATGCATCTCCCTACACTTATTTTTTTTCATCTCCCTACACTTTAAATGTACAGAATCAAGTGCTTCCTGCTGGAGGAAAAGATAAAACATAAGCATGTCGAACATTTGTCTCAACCTTTCTGATGCTTACGTTGCCACTGGAGCTACTTTCTTCTCTTGCTTCAGAAAACAACAGAAATGTCTTGTAGCAGAAAGACGGATACCCTTGTTCCAGTTAGTTGGTTTACAAAGATTGTTGCCTTATCTAGAGACTTGAACAGCCATCATACGAGAGAGTTCCTCTGCAATGACCCTTTCTGCAGTGTCATCACAGGTTCCTTTTTCCTTTTCTTCAGTCTTTATCAATTGATGGTCCATCTAATAACTTTTTCCAGGATTTAATGAGACACTTTGCTAAAGGTGTAACTTCCTTGTCTGTACTCTGCTGGTGAATTGCATTAATTGACATTCCACTTCTCCTGGACTGTAATAATTCCAGAGTCATGGTAATATTCTTAAGCTCTTTCAGCAAATCCAATGCTCCAGCCTCATTATTCTGCAACATTTTGACCTTCTTCTTAGCAATGTGGAGCACCTCTTCCTCCATGGCTGTGGAGGACCATGCTGCACTCATTCTGCTGGGGATGTGAAGCCCATGCAGCTGGGGTAGAAAGGACTCAGGGATGGCACTCAATGCTTGGAGAGCCCTGAGCAGCAGGCCCAGCCTTGTTTCTTTCCTCACCCATGATAGTTTTTTGTTGGAGGTACTGGGGATTAAACACAGACTTTGTACATGCAAAGCAGGCAATCAACCCCTAAGCTACATCTACTCCTCATGATAGTTTTTTGATGTTTCCCTTTCTTTTTGGGGGATAACCTCCAGAAAAAAAGAATACTCTTTATTCTTTTATACTCTTTAATTGGTTTGATAAAAATATCTATCTGGGAGGAAACACTTTTTTGCTCCATTTATCGTCAGTTCCCATATCCATGGGATGATTTCATTGAGATTAATATCAGACAACATATATTTATTTTAGTTATGCCAAGACCAACATAACACCTATGGGGGCAAATTCTGTGTCTTTGTTTCACTGACATGCTCTTTATGGTGTTTTCTGATTATATCCAAAGACATTTTTCTAAAAAAACTTTTTTTCATTTTTGCTAATAATGCAGCATGCAAAATAGGCTTGTTCATCCTATGAGTTTCCAGAGTAAATGCTCAGAATCAACTGCTACATGGTAGATATTCAGAAGAAGGTTTTGTATAAAGCAAAACTTTATAATTAGAACAAGGGATAAAAATTAAAATTAAGTGCATTTATTTGAGCTGTTAAAAGCCCTTTGAAACTTAAGATTTTCATTTGCTTCATGTTTGTAATCTAGTTTCTTTCTTAGATAGGTGAAGAAATGTGCAATAAGAAATTTGTAGGGCTTTATCTGAGGATGAGCCAAAATTTTCCCTAAAAGTCACTGTCTCTTTTACTGTAATGTAGACTTCATGTGCTCTTTCTATGATTTCTAAAAGTGATGATACATCAAGCTATTGACTTAAAAGAACCCCATTTAGGATTATGTATCAAGTAATTTAAGCTGCACAAGAAATACTCATGAATGAATTAACGTGTTTGGTGAATGATATAAACTTTTGAAAATTGCATTCTTTTTAAGGTGCTAATGAAAGTCCTTGTTTTTTAATTTTAGTAGAATTTGGTAATAGTGTCTTTGTGCATTCTTTTGTTAGCTGTCTTGTATGATACCTGTTCAAGTATCTAGATAAGGCAACAATTTTGTAAACTACCTGGAACAGGGGTATCCATCTTTCTGCCACAAGACATTTCTGTTATTTTCCAAACCTAGCTATCAGCTATTTATTCCTTTCAGGTACTATTTAACACTTTCACTTATTGCAACTTCATCATAATGACTTTCTTCTTTGCTCCCCACTAGCTCACTCACTATTGTAATGCTTCCATTCCCACCCTTCTTTCTGTCTGTAATGCTCCCCTCAGAGGGATCTGATTTTATTCTTTCTTCTTTTCTATCTTTTCTTTTTTTGAATATTTTAAATTTTTATTGAAGTTTATCATTCATACATAAACATACATAAACAATAAGTATATAGTAATCCTTACAAAACACACATGCATATCATCTTACAGGGCTCCCATACAATTCCCCACCACCACCTTGTATTGTTATGAAAAAATTGTTATAAACTATGAAAGAGCCATGTCAAAATATTACTACTAACTATAGCCAATATATTACATTTGGTGTATTTTTCCCCAACCCTCCTGATTATTAACACCATGTATTAGTATTATATACTTGTTACAATTCTTGAGAGAGAACATTCTCATATTTGTTCTGTTAACCACCATCCATCTTCCATCACAAGAATCATCATGTTATATGCTCCCATGCTTTGTGCAATCCATTCAAAGCATACACTCAGTGGCTTTAAACTGTTTATTTTGAAATAATTTTGAACTTCCAGGAAAGGTGCATCAACAATACAAAACTCATACAGATAACTCTAACTTTTTGTGCTTTAAAAATGTTATTGAAGTATATTATTCATACATGAACATACATGAACAGTAAGTAAACAGTAAAATCGTGAACTTACAAACCAAACATGCATAATGTCCAGGGCTCCCATACATCACTCCACCACCACCACCTTGCATTTTTGTGAAGCATTTGTTACAAATGATGAAAGAGCATCATCAAAATATTCTTACTTAAGGTTCCAGGAAAATGGCATCGATGTAGTAGGCACTGCTCAGCTCTTGCAAAAGTGGCAGAGAAGGTGCAGAAACTTACCTGAGTGAGCTGTTTTGGGAATCCACAGAACAGGAGGCTGCATGGCATCATTCAGGAGGAAAGAGGACAAAGAGAAAAAGAGCACACTGGAAAACTATGAGTTTCTTGCCCCTGTGCCTGCAAATTGTGGTGGGCAAGCCCCAGCCTCAAGGCAAATAGCGTCCAGGAACCCCAGCTTTCACCAGCCAGCTGAGTGGGAGGGAGCATTTACTGGGAGGAATAGGGTCTGACAAAGTGTGGTGAGTAGTTTCTTTCCAAGCATTTGACCTCCTGAGCCCCCTTTGAATCTCAGGGACGATACCAGCAAGCACTGAGGTGGCCCCAGGGGCAGGGGAGAGGGGAATCTGCTCAGGCAGGCTGTCACACCCAGCTGCCTTGGGGGAGAGAATTTGGTCAGGGATTGGGTGGAGGGAGGCACCTAACTAGGCCATCCCCTGAAAACTGTTAGAAGTCCAATGTGCCTAAGGGAAACTGGGGCAGGAAGAGCCAGATAAGTTTTCAAAATCCTATTGTAAAGCTGTTGTTTCACAGTGGGGAAACTCCTGCCTTGCATGTAGAAGGTCCCTGGTTTGAATTCTGGTATATTCTAAGAGAAGGGATCCAGAGAGAGATAAGGTACATACCTAGCACCTTATCCTAAATCTGTCAGTAAATTGGATATATTCATAAAATGAAATACAGCAATGAAAAGGAACATTGACATTCTACAATGTCTTTGGTGAGATTTTGCCATTTTATTTGATAGGCACAGCTTCCAGCCAAATAATTGTTGAACATGTAATATGCCAGAGTGCCAGAGGGTGGAGAATGAAAATTTTACAAGTGTGATGACCCTATCTTTATCATTTTGAATCTTACCCTGTACATGGAGCAATGAAACCAGCACTAGCAAAATGAAACTGTGCACTGCACTATAATGGTAGAGATTTTGGCTCAAATTTTCAGTTTTCTCATCAATAAGATTTACCTACTGATTTTTGGACTAAGAGCTAGATCAGAGGGCTCAAACACAAAAAGAGTGTTTAATTATTATTAAATAATAATTAAATAATTTAATTATTATTAAATTAATAATGTGTTTAATTTATTTAATAAGTAAATAATTTGATTAAAATTTGATAGCCACATGAGACTAGTGCTTACAGTATTGAACAGCAAAGAATTAAAGTATTGGAGGAGGCATTTAAAAGCAATAGAATAGATGCAAGATAAAAATGGAAAAGGACACAAATAGTTAAAATAGGAAATGAGTAAGGTGAGGCAAAAGTTGAAACAATAAAATGTAAGATATTGTTTTGGCATAAAAAGTTTGAATATAGTCAGGACTTATAAAAGTATAAGTAAATAAGGCTTTCTCACATCTACTGCTCGGAGAACTCATCAGAAGACAAATGTTGGAAGACATAGTGAGCTCTGAAACAGGTTGCAAAGGAAAGCAGTACTTTGCTCTTGTCCCAAAGTCCTGCCCTGCCCAGGTTTTCTCAAGGGGATAAAACTTCTGATTTGTATTCCCTTAAAAAAAGTCAGTAAACTTAATAAGGACTATACTCCAGGGGTCACACACCTTGATTACACAGATAATAATCCTAGTTAGTACCTCATTCTCTGGGGCACACACTGTTCATCTTGATTGAATTTACCAGACAATTACAAAATTATAACCCTCATGTGATATTGGATATGTATGATCATTGTGAAGGGAGGTTTGAAAATTCATTAATTTCTTTATTCATTCATAAATCCGTTTGACTGCATTATGTGTACTGGTAAATATCACAGGTCCTGGAGATTCAGCAGAGACTCTACAGTTAAATGTCTGAAATTCTCTGAAATAAATCCAGAAATAAAAATAAAGGGAAGATTAATGAATATGAACATTGTCAACACACATAATCATGTGACAAATATAAAACAGGTTATTCATATAAAGAATGGAGGATGGGAGTGGTAAGGTAGAGACCACAAAGTACTCTCTAGAACAGACTATAAATATATTAAATGTATTTAAAAATCTTAAGGAAACATGGAAGATAATTTTACACTTGTTTTTGATAATGGGAAATATTTTCATTTGCCAAAGGGCTGCCAATCCAAAGTACCAGAAATGGGTTGGCTTTTATAAAGAAGATTAAAAGCTTACAGTTCAAAGACTATGAAAAGTCCAAACTGAGGCACCACAAGATATGTTTCTCATGAAAGTCAGCTGTCACATGTTGAAGCAAGATGGCCACCAAGCTATGCCAAGTTTTGAGCTCATCTGAGGGTAACCAGGCATTGGGCTCGTATCTTTCCAGGCCTCCTATATCAGTCTCAGCTATTCTGCTTTCTTCCTGAGTAAGCTACCAGACATATAGCACAACTCATCTTCTCTTGAGATGTTCCATGGACACAGCCTCTTGGAGCTTCCTGCTTAAGTGATCCTCTGACTCAGCAAGGGGGTGGAAACTGAACCTGTGCCTCATTGACTTGTCCAACCAAAAGCCCTAAATTGATCTTATCAAGTAATCTAATCAAAGGACCCTCAGCTGAATTTAATGCAATCAAAGGGTATCACACCTGCAGGAATAAACTAGTTCAAGAGCATAATATTTTTCTGTCTGGGATTCATAAAATTATTTTAAACTGCCACAGGAAAGTATATAAAAATTATAGTAACTTATACACTGTAAGACATAATTTTATTTCCATTTCACTCACAATTGAAATAGACATGAGGAATTGTTTCTTTTTTATTTTAAAACATGGAGCTTCATTTTTTCCTTTTGTCCTGAATTCAAAAACTAAACAAATTATACAAATCTTAATCAGAAGAATAAGGTAATAAGTGCAACTATATAGATATATGCATTTTTCCAGTGACACACTTTTTCTCTTGTGGTGAAATATAAGATTTTACCTATAAAGCAACTTGCTACTGTTACAGTAAATGAGATGCAGTGACTTCATATAGAACCATCCTGCTTTTCCAGGACAATGCACTGGAATAGACCTCAATACTGAATAGAGTTTTCAAACACTGAACAAATATATGTGTTTAAGCTAAAGTTAATTTATAGTAAAGAAATGGTCCATGAAAAGCAGTTTATAAATAATTTATCTTGATCACATAATACAGAATTTCAATATCATCTGCAATGTTAGCAGATCAACTCTAACAGTAAGGAGAAAGATAGCAAATGTTTCACAGTGTGGCCTGACATATTCTAATGGTTCCCACCATTAGTGTGCAAACCCCTCAAGCAAATAATATCAGTTCATTGTTTTAAGAAGGAGGGTAGACTTTCCAGGACTTATTTATTGTTCAGGTGCCATCCCCAAAGGGTGATAAAACATGAAGGGGTTCAATAATGAATATGTGAAATTCAAACCAGTTTAACTATAATCAAAAATATTTTTCTTTTTATCACAAATGTCCCAGTTGACTCAATCTGTCTTAAAATTTTCTTTCAAAAGTTAAGACACAATTCATTATAACTTATTCCCTCAAAAGCAAAAAATATATGTACCATTCAGCATACAAAATTTATGCATTAAAAGAGCATATATATCTTTATTAATTGGCCCACTCATTAAATTAAAATTTGGTCACCCTTACTTTTAACATGTACAGAATTTTTCATATAAAAGTAGGTCACTATAAATTAAAAAAAAAAAAATTACTTTGGCACAAAACAGGCTTTCCTCTTATTGAAATATTAACCTCAACCATTTCTCAATCATTATAAACTTGGGATAATCCACAAAAAAATTTTAATCTTATACTTTTTTAGACAGTTAATATAGACACAAATATTACAAATTTTACTAAAAATTTAGGTCAATTGATTGCATATTTGCCCCCTGAAATGAAAATTAAATTAGAATTGAAGAAGTGTATTGTCATAACTTACCTTGAAGGTAATAAGGCTTTCCTGTATTCATAGATGTTAGACTGGAGACATTACAGGTAATCTCCAGAACAAGTGCTTATAAGCATAACCTTTGAGATAGCATAGGATAGAAACTATAAAATTCATTTTATTTTCTAAAATAATGGAAGATGCTTTTGAAACTTAATATCTTCACGTATCAATACTGCATTATGGATCTAGTACAATCCTGCATAACCTTGTTGAAAATGGCAAGACACAATTAAAAAAATTAAAGTATTACATAAGCAAGAGAAGTCATTGAAGATAATTTAAGGCCTTGAAGTAAATTAAGAATATAATCAGTCTAATTTAAAGCTGAAGAATAAACATAAATTATTCACCTGAGAAGCAAGTATGCTTTCTCATCTTCTGCTCTGTGGACAATATAACAGAAAAAGCTTTTGCTTATGGTTTGTGTTTTGGAATCCTTCTGGGCATGGAGAAGTAAAAGTCACTATCTCAATTCCATTGTTTTACAGTTCATGGATGTTTTCAGACTGTTTTAGTTGTTTGGGTGAAATGCCACACTGCGGACACGGTGCAGATGCTAGTGCTCAGAAGACTTCTGCTACTATTTGAGATCAACTCATGGACTTCCACCCTGATGTTTCCATTATGTCCACTGCTTGACTGCTGTTCCAGCTTTTCCCATCTTTATGCCCAAGTTGTGAAAGTACACTGCACCTATTAATAAAATCTATGGCTTGTGCTGTCAATTGCTCCACACTGTGCAAATCAGCAACATTTTCTACTATCAGGTTACTACACATAGCCTCTTAACTCATGACCTTTGGCAGTTCCAGGGCATATTTGTCTACACCTGCCAAGTTGTCAGCCATTTTGTCAAGGTTTGGTTATGCATTCATTTGATGATAGATATTAGGGTTGTTTCCATCCATTGATAATTGTGAATAGTGCTACTATGTACATTTCTGAAAAGTGCTACTATGAACATTTGTGTACAATTATTTGAATATCTGTTTTCAATTATGGGGGTATAAATCGAGGGGTAGGATTGCTGGACCACATGCTAACTCTGTGTATAAATTATTGAGGAACTCTCCAAATATTTTTCACAGTGCTTGCACCACTGTACATTCCAACCCCAATGTATGAGGATTCCAATTTGTGCATATCCTCAAATTTCAAAAAAATTATAACCATCCTAATGGGTGTGAAATGGTGTCTCAATGTAGTTTTATTTCCTCATTCACATGATGGTTTCATTTTTTATTGTTTAAATGCTGAGTTATAATCCAGCTAGTGTGCAGTAATTTCATAATATTTAATATGCATATATGCAATAGCATTTTGAGAGTTCCATACTGTGGATTGACACACAATACTTAGAATTGCTTTATCACATTTGGTCTTTAGGTAAATAATAAATGTTTTAAAATTCCCTAGGTATACCATTTTGAGCCATTTCATACAACCAGGAAAATACAAGTTTTCTCCTCAAAGAAATTAAGTACCAAAATAACCACATTTAAATAAGTAACATTATGATGATGACATTAGAAAATTCACAATAAGGCCAAAGCCCTCTTTCTACTGTCGTGACTGCTCAGCCCTAACCCCCCGAAACTCTCAGGAAAGGTGAGTGCTTTTCCTCCTGAGGCTGAGGGCTAAAGCCAGGCCAGGCCTTCCTCTTCCCACTCACCTTGCTTTCCTTTCCTCTCACTTTTACTTTCTGGAGGAGAGAAGTCAGCCTTAGCATCAAATTCAATTTGGGAAGGTGGAGGAAGATTTCCTTTTGCAAATCAGAAGACAACCTAGATAATTCAAATGCAGGGTGCTTGGTTCCAAGGACCTTCACCGATATGCAGCTTCTGCTCCACCCACAGCAATGGCTCTTGCTGGAGGAAGTAATGGGGACAGTAAGTGGGTTCCCCAGACATGATCATGTGGGTGAGCTGCTGGACACCCTGGTGAGTTGGGTGATCCCACCTAAAATAGCCAAAGATAACGGAGATGCCTTGGATCTGTGTTTGAAAAGGGTGTGTGATAAAAGATTGAAACATTTTTCTAAATGAAGTAATAATAGTTGTGTCATTTTAAATATACACAATATTTAGTGAGACTAGTTTTACTTAAGAGTGGAGAATTATGCCAGGGACAAAGTCAATCCAAAGAAACAAGAACAGAAGAGGGTGCCAGACATGCAGGAAAAACGGTGAAGCTCCTTATCCAGTTTTTTGTGAAAGTTGTCCTGGACAACTGAGAACAGAGGAGGGCATCAGCCTGAACAATCTTGCCGGTGTGGATGGAAAAGGGACCAGACAAGTGGGCTCCCTTGATCTAAGGTCCTGGGTTTTGGCACCAAAAATGTTAGATTCCAAGGGAAGCCAAGGAAGGGAGGCATCAGACTTGGAGCTGAGGTTAGTTTAAACAAAGCCTTTAATGAGAGAGCTTAGCAACTGGGGTGCATCTGAATAGACACCAGCAGCAAAGGAGGGGGTGAGGGGTTATTTACAACTTGTACTGGGGCTAGACTACAAAGGAGCTAGTTTGTGATGGTTTATGCTAGCTTTGCAGTTTTAAGGTTGGGGTGAGATAACTCATATAGACTTTATAGTTACATCCAAGTCCCTCAGATGTGGATTGGTTCTGTCAGACTGGAATGTTCAGGGACGAAACTGGGAGGGAGCAGGAATAGGAGCTCTGGTTCCCAATCAATTAGGAATGAGCACCTGCAGGAAGAAGGAGGAGGGAGGGATTTGAAGACAGGGGTACATGACAGAAGCCCTGGGCCTAACACAAGGCTTTGAATCATTGTTGGGGCTGTCTCCTCCTGAAGCTTCCTTTTCATTTTCTGGCTGTGAGTTGTCAGCCATTAACTTGAGGTCAGAAGGTATTGCATGGTCCATTTTGTACCCAGAAGTCCCTGCTCCACAGGGGCTGGATGGGCAGGAGTTTGCAGCACTGATGGTTCCCTTGGGAGCTGAGCAGGTGGGCCAAGGTGTCTGGAATGTGGATGATCAGGGGCGAGATCTGGGGCTGCAAGGGCTGCACCAGGGCCTCGGGCACCTCCCGTCCCTCCCTCCTTTTGCTGGACAGTGCTGTGGACCTGATTTTGAAGTTTGTGCTGGGAAACCTGAATGTGCACAAGGGCGGCTGCTGCAGCTGCATTGCCTCGCTCCTCTGGAACACTGCTGTCCACCAACACGCGGTTCTCACAGAGGCAGCCCAGGAGGAGTCTCTGCCAGTGTCCGTGTCTGGCCAGGGCTGAGCATGTCGGTCAGGGGCTGCCCCACCAAGGCCGCCACCGCCACCCGGGGCATGATCTCGAGGTGCTTCCAGGAGATGAAGCTGAGTGGCCCGTGCTCACGTCCACCGAGCCCTGTGATGAGTTGCACCTGATGGTCACCAAGCGCTTCTTCATCAGGTACTCGAACTCGGGGACCTCGAGCCATGCCACGGCCCAGCCACCACCACCACCCGCGGGCTGGGTCACGAGCCCCACAGCGCTGCCGCTGCCACGCAGTCTGCAGGACCTCCCGCCAGCACCAATGTTGCGGGTAAGGCCCACGCATTCTCTCCACCGCCGCACTCTGAAGAGAAGGTCCCTCAATGTAGTTTTGATTTGCATATCCCTAATGACTAAAGATATTCGGGATCTTTTCATGGAGTTGTTGGCCACCTGCATATATTCTTGGAAGAAATGTCTATTCAGGTACTTTGCCCAGCTATAATTAGATTATCTTTTTGTTAAAGGGTAAGGGGTGTATATAAAAAGATTTAAATTTATATCATTTATTTTCCTCAATTTTAAACTTATGAGAGCTTATATAGTGTATGCTTATATATTTGCAAAAGTTAAAAAAAAAATTATAATCCTCCATGCCTCCCTTGGGAAAAAAATCATCCACTTTTATTCTGTGTTATTATTGCTTGTTCAAATTCAAAACTAGAAGAAATGGAAAAGAAGCACCTTTTCCTTATGTTTAGATGGGCATTGAGGAGAAGGGGAGAATAACTGGAATAACTTTATGATCCTCTGATTCAGTTTGTGAAGGACTGGTGTGACAAGAAAATATCAAGAGCCTTAAAATCACCCTTAAACACAGAAACAGGATGAAGATAACAGAAGTGCAGTGATAATAGGAGCTTGTATTTCCCAGAGAAATTGAAAATGGGAGACATCATACCAGAACCAGTGGCAAACATCTTTCAGTACAGCAGTCTGAACAACAAGCAAATCTGAGCTTTCAATAAATACAGCATGGAATTCTTAGTGCTATCATCCTGATCACCAATCATTTAAGCTACCTCCACTCCCTGCTTGATGTGTCTCTCATTGTGTTTCCTCATTGTGTCTCTCTTTTTTTTTAAGCAATTTATTGAAGTATATGATTCATACATGACCATACATAAACTATAAGTGTTCAGTAAACATTGTGATCTTACAAAACAATCATGCATAACATCATACAGGGCTCCCACACATCACTCCCTTCCCCAAACAGTACCCTGCACTGTTGTGAAACATTTGTTAACAAATCATGAAAGAGCATCGTCAAAGCATTACTACTAACTATCGTCCATATCTTCCTTCCCTATACATTTTTTTAAGGCTTTATTTATTTATTTACTTTTATTCAGTTTTATCCCCCAACCCCACGTTTTTGCTGTTTCTGTGGCCATTTGCTGGGCAATTCTCTGTGTCCGTTTCCTGCCCTCTCTTCTTATCCTTCTCCTCATGTCTTCATTGGGATTCAATGCTCAGAATCTCCAATGTGGGAGAGAGGTGTCTCTCTCACCTCTCACCTGTGCCACCTTAGTTCCTAGTTTTTCAGTGCATCTCATCTTGGCTCTCCCTTGTGTCACTCTCCTGTTATGTCATCATCCTGCTGCATGGCTTGTGGGGCCTGGTGGCTCATCCACTCATGGGGTCTGGCGGCACACCTGAGAATGGGGCCTGGCGGCTCACCCACTCGCAGGGCCTGGAGGCCCACCCGTGCATGGGGCCTGGTGGCCCACACACCTTCTATATTTTTCTTTTTTTAATTGTTACCAGTAGGTCCCGGGGATTGAACCCAAGTCCCTCCATATGGGAGATGGACGCCCAACCACCTGAGCCACATCTGTCCGTCTGCTATATCTCTCAAGGTCAACCAAAGATATCCAAAGTCACAGTCTTTTCCCATACATGATGGTCATATAATAAATCAGGCTTAGTTTATCACCAACATTCTAAAAACTAGACCTAGGTAGAAAAGCTACGTCTGGGGACACATGCATGGCTTCTAATATAGCAAATGTTTAGCCTACCCTGATTATCACAAAATCAAGACAGCGAGAATATTCACATTTCATTGTGTCTCTTTGCTGCCTCATCTTGTAGTGTCAGCTCATCATGCCAGCCCATCATGCCAGCTTTCTGTCTTGCTCATCTTCTTTAGGATGCACTGGGAACTGAATGTGGGACCTCCCATGTGGTAGGCAGGTATCCAACTGCTTGAACCACATCCACTCCCCTCATATATATTTTGATGTTAACTATTACATAGTTGCCTTCAACTTGATCCTCCACTATGATAAATTTCCCTCTTTTTACTTCCCCAACATCCTATCTTCATTTTTCTTTTTCTCATATCCAGAAAATCAATTCCTCCATTTCTCATTCTTTTGCCATTTAACAACTGTATTCATTATATTTCCCCAGAGAAATAAAACAAAAATTATATATATATAATATATATATATATATATTATAGACAGCTTTGTTATAGGAATTGGTTCATGAGAATGTGGGGATTAGCAAGTCTGAATTCTGTATGGCAGGCTGCAAGCTAAAATCTCTGATTATTGTGAGTTTGGATACCCCAGGGGAAACTGAAGTAGAAGCATAAATTCTTCTTTCTGAATCCTGAAATATTTTTTCTCTTTTTAAAACCTCCAACTGGTTGGAGAGGAGGCTCACCACATTTCCAAAGACAATCTCCTTTGTTGTTTGTAGATGCAATAAGTCAAAGATAAAATCAATTTATTATAGATGCAAATCCATTGATGAAGTACCCTCACAGTAACAATCAGGCTAGTGCTTGCTTGAACAACCACCTGGAAAGCATAACCTTGCAAAATTGATACATGTAATTGACCATCACAAGGGCCAATATTTTAAATATGCTTACATTTGGTTCTTTTTCTACATTTTCATTCTCCGAATAACATTCTACCAATTTAATTTTTGTCATTATTTCAGGCAGGAAAAGAGGATTTGATAAACAAAAAATACTATCCATGCAACATATCTACAAGAAGGACACATCCACCATCATGTCAATGATAAGCTTCATAGGTGTGAAAACTGGTTATCCAAATAAGGGTAAGTATTGAATTCAACACATTCATCTAACTGCAAGGAGATGGAAAATTAGAGAGTTACAGGGATCACTTCTCTCCTAGAAAAAGTAGCTAGAAGACAGGCAGAAAATATCCAGAACAGCTGGTCTAAGGCTCTGGAGAACAGGAGAGTGCTAGGCATCATTCAGAAGAGAGAAAGGTAAAGAGAAGGAGATTCTGAAGGGAGGATCTTTGAGTAACTCATAGTTCTGCTGCTGGCACCAAATCCCCACTCACAGAGCAGACAGCTATGGGTCATCCAGTCCCTGATGGAAGGCTATGGATTGAGAGGGCTTCAGGGTCCATGTCCCCAGGAAAAGGGATAGGGAGGGACACAGCCAACTGCCAATCCAGCTTTTGGCTGGTGAATGTAGTTTGCAGGGTGCCATGGTTTCCACCTGTCCAGACTCGGGATGCCTGTGCCATTGTTCCCACCTGGGAGCTGACAGAGAGCTAAAAATAGCCTGCCTTCTCAAGGACCCTCCTTACTGACCAGGACTGGTTGCCACTGATGCAGAGGGGAGGAGATTTGCTTACTCCCTGGGAAAAGGGAAGGTGCAGCTGAGTGGTGATCAGTGTGTTTGAACTGTGAGGCTTAGCTCTGAATAGCCCACCCAGAGGGTCTCTTTCCTGGACATTGTTTAGGCACCACCTGCCAGGTTGTGGTTCCAGAGAACACATTCCCCACTAGGGTTTGCTCAGAGAGGTTTGTTGAAGAGCACCATCTGTTTGCACTCCAGGAAAATAAAATGACACTTTCTTCTGCCTTTACTGTCCCCTATACCAAGGCCCTTGGGAACTGGTCTGCACCACATAAATGGATCCCTGGTCTAGTTTTTTTTTTCATACTCAATGTTTCCACTTATGTTAAATTCAAAAGTGACAAAACTATACTAAAGTACAAGAAGGCTGTATCACAGTTTCCTCTGGGGAATCAGAGGGGCCCTGTGCCTGGGAGAGAGTCTTAGGGTCATATTCTCATTGTTCACCAGGGAGATTATTTCATGGGAGTCTTCGCATTGTGGAAATTCCTGGATCTGAATATTTATGATTTATGCACATTTCTGTTTATAGGTCATACCTCAATTGAGTTCATTTAACAAATTATGTAACCAATAATAAAAAATAATTTGTTGATTTATAACTAGGGTGTGTTTCCAGGTGTCAAAAAATGTTACATTTCCTTTCCCCTGGCAAAACCTTCCTCTGAAATTCTGCTAGTTGTGTGTCCCTCTCTTGGTGTTATATTTTTCTCAAGTAAACTGGTCAAAGATCTGGTGTCAGCCAATCAGGACACAAACTCAAAAAGTAAGGTGATTTCCATTTCTGATGCCTCTAGTTCTTCCTCAGAGCATGAAAACTCCGAATCTTTAGCTATTTTTTACTATTATTTTAATCTTTAGTTCTTTAGCCTTGTTGGATTATGCTATTTTATCAGGGGGCTGAGACTCAATTCTCAGAGAGAAAACATCCTATACTCTACTTGGGCCTTTATTCTCAGTTGGCTATTTTGTGCAGATAGCAAGCATCTTTGAATTCATTACAGTTTTTAAAAAATCAATTTTATTGATATATATTCATAAATCATACTATCCATCCAAAGTGTATAGTCAATGGTTTTTGGTATAATCACATAGTTATGCATTTATCACTTCATTTATTATTAGAGCATTTTCATTATTCCGATAATAATAATAATAATAAACAAAAAACAGACAAACAAAATCTCATCACCTCTCAATCTTTCTATGCTTCCTCTATCATGCACAGCTGCTATTCCGTTTATCTCTAACTTATTTGTCTACATATTTTGTACGGATGGAGTCAAACAATATATGTACCTTTTGTCTAATTTCTTTCATTTAGTATATTTCCTGTTTTTACCCTTAATGGAAGATTAATATATTACTATACATTACTATCCATAGTTTGCTTTGGTTGTATTTTTGCCTGATACCTACGTCTTATAACATTAACATACCTTTGTTCAGTTTCAAAGAAATACAGTGATATATATGCAATACTGCCCATACTCATATTCACATGAAGTTTCACTATGATATTCAGTCCCATATTACATTTATTAGCTTTCCTTCCAATAATATACATGACCTTGGGCTTTCCCTTTCAACCACTGTCTAACCCATATGTTAACACTACTGGTTACAAACAATAAGACATGCTTTAACAATTTCCATTCATTTCCAATGATTTGCAAACACTGTATTTATCAATTCTGCACAGATTAAACCTCAGATTTACATTCTCTAACCTCACTCTATTTTCTGGTGACCTATATTCTAGTTACCTCCTTGAGTTTACATAATATATTTACATCACAATAACACAATTATACAATATTTGTCCTTTTGTGTCTGCCTTGCTTTACTCAACTTAATGTTCTCCAAGTTCATCATGTTGTCATATGTTTCATTACTTCATTTATTCTTACAGCTGCTTAATATTCCATCATATATATGCACCACAATTTGTTTATTCATTCATTGGTTGATAGACACCTGGGTTTTTTCCATCTTTTTTGCAATTATGAATAATGCTACTATGAACATCAGTGTGCAGAAGTCTGTTCATGCCACTCCTTTTATCTTCTGGATATATACCTAGTAGTGGTATTGCTGGGTCACATGGCAAATCTATATTCAACTTCTTTGGGAACTGTCAAAAAGTCTGCCACAGTGGTTGTACCGTTCTACATTCCCACCAACAGTGAATAAGCATTCCTATCTCTCCACATCCTTTCCACACTTGCACTTTTCTGTCTTTTTAATAGTGGCCATTCTAATAGGTGTGAAATGATATCTCATTGTAGCTTTGATTTGCATTTCCCTAATTGCTAGTAATATTGAATACTTTTTTCATGTATTTTTTCAACATTCCTATTTCTTCTTTGAACAAATGCCTATTCAAGTCTTTTGCCCATTTTTTAATTGGTTCATTTGTCTTTTTAGTGTTGGGTACTAGAATCTCTTTATGTATCATATATATTAAATCCTTATCAGATATGTGATATCCAAATATTTTTCCCATTAATTTGACTGCCTTTTCACCCATTTGGCAGAGTCCTTTGAGGTGTGAAAGTGTGTAATATTAGGAGGTGCCATTTATCTTTCTTTTCTTTTGTTACTCTTGCTTGGGTGTCCAAGAAACCATCGCATACCACAAAATCTTGAAGATGTTTCTTGAATTTTCTTCTGGTAGTTTTATGATCCTTGTTTTTTATATTGAGGTCTTTGTTCCATTTTTATTTGATTCTTGCATAGGGAGTGAGACATGAGTCCCCTTTCATTCTTTTTTTTTTTTTTTTTTTTTTTTTTTTTTTTTTTTTT
>JAKSZT010021197.1:3142183-3230663 GCA_026826555.1 Tolypeutes matacus | reverse complement strand
TTTTTTTTTTTTTTTTTTCATTTTTTATTTTTTCTCTCTTTCATTCTTTTGGTTTTGGATATCCAGTCCTCCCATCACCATTTGTGGCAAAAACTGTTTTGTTCCAGTAATGCGGACTGAGTAAGGTTGTCATAAAACAATTGGCTGAAGAGGTCAGGTTCTTTTTTCAGACTCTCATGTCTATTCCACTGATCAATTTGTCTATCTTTATGCCAGTACCATCCAGTTTTGACCACAGTAGCTTTGTTATATGTTTCAAGGTCAGGCAGTGAGGGTCTTCTCACATCATTCTCCTTTTTAGGATGTTTTGGCTATTCAGGTGCCCTTTCTTTTCCAAATAAATTTGGTAATTGCCTTTTCTATTTCTGTAAAGTAAGCTGTTGGAATTTTGATTGGTATTGCACTTTATCTATAAATGAGTTTTGGTAAGATTGACATCTTCACACTATATGGTCTTGCCATTTGTTTAGGTCTTCTTTGATTTCTTTAGCAGTGATTTGTAGTTTTCTGAATACAGTTCCTTTACATTTTTTGTTAAACTGATTCCTAGATATTTGAGTCTTTTCATTGCTATTGTAAATGGAATTTTTTTCCTGATTTCCTCCTTAAATTGTTCAATACTAGTGTACAGAAACATTACTGATTTTTGCATGTTGATTTTATATCCTGCCCATTTGCTGAATTCTTGATTAGCTTAAGTAGCTTTTCTGTACACATTTCAGAATTTTCTAAATATAGGATACGTCATCTGTGAATAGTGAGAGTTTTACTCCCTCTTTTCCTATTTCAAATTTTCTCTTGTCTAATTGCTCTAGCTAGAACTTCTAGTATAATGTTGAATAACTGTGGTGAGAGTGGGGATCCTTGTCTTGTTCCCAATCTTATAAGAAAAGCCTTCAAACTTTTCTCTTTGAGCATAATGTTGGCTGTGGGTTTTTAATATATGTTCTTTTTCATATTGAAGAACTTTCCTTCTATTCCTATCTTTTGAAGTGCTTTTATCAAAAAAGGATGTTGGATTGTGTTGAATTTACTTCCTGCACCCATCAAGATGATCATGTGGTTTTCACCTTGAATTTATTAATGTGGTGTGTTACATTAATTGATTTTCTTGTGCTAAACCACACTTGCATACCAGGAATAAATCGCACTTGATTGTTGTGTATAATTCTTTCAATATGCTGTTGGATTCGATTTTCAAGTATTTTTGCATGTATGTTCTATAGAAAGATTAGTCTGTAACTTCCTTTTCTTGTAGTATCTTTATCTGGCTTTCTTATTAGGGTAATATTGGCTTCATAAAATGTGCTTGGTAATTTTCCCTCCTCTTCAATTTTTTGGGAGAGTTTAAAGATTATTCTCAGTTCTCAAAATGCTTGGTAGAATTCACCTATGACAGCTTTTTGATGCCTTTACTGTCTTCCACACCAAGGCCCTTGAAAACTGGTCTGCACCTCATTGGTGGGTCATGGGCTCAGTTTTAATCAGTTATAAAAAGGTCAATTTTAAAGACATAGAACAAGTTGAACCAAGAATCAAAGAAGAGCTATTACACAAAAATCCTAGGCAAGAGATAGAAACTGACCATCAGAGTAAACACACTATCATAATTAGATGCCTAAACATAAGCAAAAAAATCATAAGCCATATTAAGAAACAAGAAAATATGGCCCAGTCAAAGGAACAGACCAAACACCATGTGAGAGACAATTAATAAGTGATGTTCAAACAAATCTCCTAAATCAAATCAAGAAGCTGAAGGAAAATATTGATAAAGAGATAAATGAGATTAAGAAGACACTGGATGTGCTAAAAAAAAAATTTGAAATCATGAATAGAAAAATAAAGCTTATGGGAATGAAAGATACAATGGGTGAGATTAAAAATACATTTAGAGAGGAGAATCCAGCAAGATGGCATCAGTTTAGGTGGACACTCACCATCTCTCTTGCAGGGGACGGCTGATTGGGGACAGGATCCAGCACGAGTGCGCTGTTCTGGGAGCCCACGGAGCAGGAGACTTTGGGGCATTGATCTGGAGGGAGCTGGAGAAGGATGAAAATTCCTCAAGATAAAACCGTGAGATTTAGCCCCATGGAGACCATGGATGGCTAAGCCCCACCCCCAGGACAAAGAGGCTGGGTGAGTCCCGACTCCTGCCAGCCACTTGGTAAAAGGGAGCATTCTCTGAGAGTGGGAGGGTTCTGTCAGGAGGCAGAGAGGGATTTCCTTTCTGTGGGTTTGGTTGCGCGGACCCAATTGGAGCTTTGGAGAGCACACCAGCCAGCTCGAAGTGGCACCAGGCTGAGGGGAGAGGCAAATCTGCTGAGGCAGCCTGATTTACCTAACTGTCCTGGGATACCGAGGCTTGGCCTGAGAGAGGGTGGAGTCAGCCAATTTAACAGTTCCATGTGGAGAACTGTCAGAATTTCAACTCCCCTAAGGGAAATAGGCAGTGGAAAGTGCTTAATAAGTTTCCAAGAACCAATTTAGGGTCCCCTGGGAGGGGAAGGTGGTCCAGTAGAGGCACCAGGCAGAGGGGAGAGGTGAATCTGCTGGCAGCCTCATTTACCTAACTGCCTGGGATATAGAAGCTTGGCTTGAGAGAGGGTGGAGTCAGCCAATTTAATGGTTCTGCACCGAGGATTATCAGAATTTCAACTCCCCTAAGGCAGTCAGGAAGTGGGAAGCGTTTAATAAGTTTTCTAGAGCCTACATAGTGTCCCCTGGGAGGAGGGGATGGTCTAGAAGAGGCTTGAAAAATCACTTCAGTGTGGTGTACTCAGTCATCAGGGTCCCATTTGAATTTCAAAAGGGAATTCAACTTGACCAGGAGAGGGAAGGGGGGATCTGCTCACACAGCCTGCTGAATCCAGCTGCCCAGGAGAGTAAAATCTGCCCAGGGGAAAGTGACTTGAATAGCTTTCTGAAGAGCTGGCTGACCCAGTTGGAGGGGCACCTCAGTAGAGGAATCTCTGCCTTGAATGTATGAGATCCCTGGTCCAATTCCCAACTCCTCTAAGAGTGATGATCCACAGGGATATCTAACATCCTGCTGATACTGTAGGACAGGGAAAACATAGCCATTATTTTTGTACTAGCTTCTTTAGGGTCCGTTATTTTTCCAAAACAAAACAAAAAAAGTTATTTAAAAAAGAATTTTTTAATATGCTAAAACCCACCTCAAAACCTGCAGAGAGAAGCCTGCAGGGTAATTGATTGATGAACACAGGCAGCCTGAGAGGCTCCACAAGGGCCCAAGAAGGAACGATGTTCTTCCTTAGCTTTGTTTGACTGCTTGCTTGTGTGTTTGTTTGTTTCTTTTTTTGTTGTAGTTGTTGTTTTGTTTCTTGCTTTTCTTTTCTCTTTCCTGCCCCCCCCCCTTAAAATTAGGTGCTGCTAGATTGTTTCTTCTTCACTGTGCTTCTCCTTCCTTGATTTCCCATTTTCTGTGTATACTGATTTTGTCTACCAATGGTACCTCTTTTCTTTCCTTCATCTTTCTATCTTCTCTTTTCAGTTGTGGTTCTTAGAGTCCACCTTTTTTTTACTAGTCCTCACCTTCACTGGATTTCATTTCTATCTTGTCTATTCTGTTTTCTTTTTTTTTTTTTTAATTAAATTTTTTTCTTTCTGTCCTTTCTTTTCTCTTTCTCTCTCTCCTCTTCATTCTGGCCTTTTAAATCATTCTAAATATTTTTTTCTATTTGGTTTCCCATTTCTTTGTAGGTACTCCACTTTTTTATTCCTATTACTCTACACTGCTTACATGAGATAAATATTCATTTTACTAAGTCTTATATGGCTTCTCTTCAAACTTTTATTATTATTTCTATTATCCTTTTTCTTTTCTGACCTCTTTCGATTTCTCTGGCCCTAATCTTTTTCCTTTAAGGGAACATAGAAAACAGCAAGGAAATAGAACAAGAAGAACAAAGTGTCAAAGAGAAAACTTAAAACACACGCAAAAACCAGCAGCTAAACAAAACTATAGAGCAGAGAGAGAAGCTAATCAATTGAATAAACCCATCAAGATAAATGATGACCAGAGGGCAACAAAATATTACAAAAAATACTAAGAAACAGGAGGACATAGACCAATCAATTAACAAACTAAAAACCAGGAAGAGATGCAGAATATTGAAAAACTAATCAAAGCTGTCCAAACAAATATCATGGACCAACTTAGTGAAATGAAGGAAGAAATTAAGGATATTAAGAAAACACTGGGAGAACATACTGAAGAAATTGTAAACATACATAAAAAGATAACAGATATGATGGTGATGAAAAGAAATGAAGAAAACACTGGAATAACATAACAGCAGATTAGAACAGGCAGAAGAAAGAATTAGTGATGTGGAAGACAGTACATCTGAAATAAAACAGAGAGTAGAACAGGTAGATAAAAAGATAGAAAAAAATCCAGCAGGGATTTAGGGATTTAAATGAAAATACAAAACACACAAACATGTGCATTATAGGCATCCCAGAGGGAGAAGAGAAGGGAAAGGAAACAGAAGGAGTGTTGAAGGAAATAATGGCTGAAAACTTCCCAACTCTATAGGGAGATGGATGTACATGTACAGGAAGCACTGCACACCCCTAACAGTATAAATCCTAACAGGCCTACTCCAAGATATATACTTGCCAAAATGTCCAATGCTCAAGACAAAGAGAAAATACTCAAGGCAGCAAGAGAAAAGAGAACCATCACATACAAGGGAAGCACAATAAGATTAGGTGCTGATTTCTCAGCTGAAACCATGGAGGCAAGAAGACAGGGTATGACATAGACAAGTTACTCAAAGAAAAAAACTTCCAGCCATGAATTCTCTATCCAGCAAAGCTGGCATTCAAAAATGATGGAGAGTTCAAAATATTCACAAAAAACAGAAATTAAGAGAGTATGCCAATAAGAAACCTGCCCTTCAAGAAATATTAAAGGAAGTTCTACAGATTGAAAGAAAAAACAGGAGAGAGAGAGTTGGAAGAAAGTGTAAGAACAACTAAAAAAGACAAAAAGAAAAGTAAAAACAACATGCGACAATCATAAATGGAAAGAAAATATGGCTGATGTAAGAAATTCCTTGAGAGTAATAATACTGAATGTTAATGGATTAATCTTACCAGTCAATAGACACAGATTGGCAGAATGGATAAGGAAATATGATCCATCTATATGTTCTCTACAAGAAACCCACCTTAGATCCAGGAATTGAAAGAGGCTGAAAGTGAATGGCTGGAAAACAATTTTACAAGCAAACAACAACCAAAAAAGGGCAGTAGTAGCTATACTAATATTGGGCAAAATAGACTTTAAATGCAAAACTATTGTAAGAGACAAAGATGGACACTATATATTAGTAAAAAGGGTAATCTTTCAAGAAGAAAGAACATTCATAAACATTTATGCACCTAACAAGGGCACCTCAAAATACATGAGGCAAACACTGGAAAGACTAAGTGGAGACATAAATGCCTCTACAATTATAGTGAGGGACTTTAATAGCCCATTATCATCACTAGACAGAATATCTCGACAGAGAATCAATAAAGAAACAAAGACTCTGAATAATACATTAGAGGATCTGGACCTAATAGACATATACAGAATGCTACACTGAAATACAATGAGATATACATTCCTCACGAGTGCACATGGATCATACTCTGAGATAGACCACATGCTGGGCCACAGAACAACTCTCAATGTATTCAGAAAGATTGAGACTATACAAAGTAATTTCTCTGACCACAACAGAATGAAATTGGAAATCACCAAGGGCCAGAGAACCATATTGGGCACAAAGATATGGAAGTTAAACAACACACTCTTGGACAAACAGTGGGCCAAGCAGGAAATCTCAAAAGAAATCAGTAACCACCTTGAAGCGAATGAAAATAACAACACAACACATAAAAACCTATGGATGCAGCAAAAGCTGTACTGAGAGGGAAATTCATAGCCATAAATGCATATATTAAAAAAGAAGAAAGAGCTAAAATGGAAGATCTAACTGCAAACCTGGAGGAATTGGAAAAACAAGAACAAACTAACCCAAAGGGTAGAAGAAAGAAGGAAATAACAAAGATTAGAGTAGAACTAAATGAAATAGAAAATAAGAAAGCACTAGAAAAAATAAACAGAACCAAAAGCTGGTTCTTCAAGAAGATCAATAAAATTGATGAACTCTTAGCCAGACTAAAAAAGAAAATGAGACAGCAGATGCAAACACACAAAATAAGAAATGAGGAAGGTGATATCACCACCAACCCCACAGAAATAAAGAGTATCATGAAAGGATACTTTGAAAAATTTTATGCCAAGAAGAATGATAATTTAGAGGAAATGGACAAATTCCTAGAATCTCACAAGCAGCCTTCATTGACAAAAGAAAGAATTTATTAACTCAACAGTCCAATTACAAGTAAAGAGATAGACTCGGTTATCAAAAACCTCCCAACTAAGAAAAGCCCAGAACCAGATGGCTTCACAGGTGAATTCTACCAAACATTCTGGAAAGAGTTAACATCAATCCTGGACATGGCTAATCTGTCCCTTCTATTCAAACCTATACTTGGTGCTGGAGTTTGTAGGTGTATGTCCAGAAACTTGAGTCTTTGGGCTGTCCATGTGCCAGTGGGGCCTGGAACCTTGGTGGAGGCACCAACTCTTACTCTACAGCTCATTGGACTCACCCAGGACAACTGGCAGGGAGATAATGATGGACAACGGCCATCCCATGGAAGGGAGAGAGTCTGCAACTGCAGGCGGGGTAATCCCATCCATCTTCCCCATGGGATATAAGCCCCATCCCAATTGGAGGTGGAGTGGACATCACCATCCCAGACACCTCAGTATGGGGGAAGAGCTATGGACTAGAGTGGACTTACTTGTATTCTACTATAAACATATTGTAATTCAAGCAAGGAAGAAATTACAACACTGATGTGGAGCCAGTGGCCATTGGAGGCTCTTGGGGCAGGGAGAGGGAAAAGCAGTTGTAATACGGGGGCTTTTTCGGGACTTGGGAATTGTCCTGAATGACATTGCAATGACAGCTATAGGCCATTTTATATCATCATATAACATGCAGAACTGTGTGGGAGAGAGTGTGGTCTACAATGTGAACTATGGTCCATGCTTAAGAGCAAGCCCCAGGATGTGTTTATCAATTGCAATGAATGTGCCACACTAATGAAGCATGTTTATGTGGGAGGGTATGGGAGGTATGGGGAGTGGGGCATATGGTAATCCTTATATTTTTTGTGCTACATTCATGTAATCAACGTATCCTTTAAAAAATAAAAAATATATATTATATAAAAATAAATAAATAAACATTAAAAAAAAAGAATAGATATGATTAGATTGGACCCCCTGGATAATCCAGGATAATCTTCCCATCTAAAGGTCCTTAACCATAATCACACCAGTAATGTCCCTTTTGCCATGTAATATATTTACAGCTTTCAGAGACTGGGCATGGACATCTTTGGGGTCCCATTATTCAACCCATCACAAATAGCATTATTTTATCAAAAGATATTCATAATTCTATAACACATTTTTTTCACGTAATTTCTATTCTTGTAGAGGAGATGAGTCAGGTCAGCAGAGTTTTGGTCTTTGGCAGTTAAATTATTTTTTGTTGTTGTAATTGATGGTGATGTTGTTTCCTTCTTTATTTTGTGTAGAAATGTTTGGTTTTCCTTAATACTCAGAATATTTATTTTATTATTGCTTATGCACTCTTTATATTGCTTTCTTTCTGGTTCTTAATACATAAATCAAACCCTTTGCATATATGAAACTAAAAAATAAACAAAAACAAACAAACAAAAAACCCCAGCATGATTGAATGTAAATACAACCAAATTATTTGAAACTCCTGAATTCACTATTGTATAACTTCATTCATATTTATGTTTCAGTGGTATTTTAAAAATCAGTACTCGTTTTGAGTAAGATTATGAAATATTCCCTGAATATGTTCTGAAAACAGATACTTTAAGAAAACAAAAGCACCCTAATTCATTGGACAGAGCATATTCTTTATAATAGACAGTCTAATTTTTTTATTGTGTTTTCACTGATAAGTTGCCATGTGAAGTTTGTATGGCCCTTTGTAATACTGAACCTAAATTTTTTCATATATAATGTAGGAATAATAACAAAGGGCATAGATTTGAAGGACATTGTTATACTTTTATCAAAGTTTGTATCCTAAAGGCAAAAACATAGTTTTTTGCATACTTCCAAATTACTGCTAAAAGAAAATATTAGAATATACATATTAATATTCTTATCTTTCAATATTTTCTCATTATAATATCAAGAGAGAAAATAATCAAATTAAGGAGGACCATAAATTAACCCACCTAATGAAGTCAAATAAAACCTACCAGCTGTATTAGGATAAAGTTTGAATGCAGAAATAGATACATCAGAAAACAGAAAAATATTGGATTTGATATATAAATTCAAAAGCTTATTGGTATTTTTAAAATATTATTTAAAAATATGAACACAGATAAGCTGAGTAAGTATCAATTATGGTCAATTCCTAAACAGATACCAATTTAAAGAATATTGACAAGAATATTATGCCTATTGTACTTGGAATAATAAAAGTTTTTCAGAAGCTAATAGGTATTTTTCAAAGCAGTGTAAGCCTTTTCTGCATATTATCACCAAAAATGAAAAAAAAGCCATAAGAAAAAATAAACATATGTATTGAAACCTTATAAAAAACATAAACCTGTTTTAAAATAGAAAACAGTGAGATAAATATATATCTGATATCCAGATGGGGAAGGGATTGTTAAGCAAAAATATATGAAACATAGGATGAATATAATAACTTAAATTATGTAAAGACCTGTAGCACACTTGAAAATAATTGCAAAAAGTATGACCAACAACTATTTCTATAAAAATAGCATTTACAAAGAACAGAAAGAGTTCTACTCACAATATTTATTTTTTTAAAAAGGCAAATCTAATGACAATACAATTTCAGGAAAACAATGAGATATCAAGAATCTTTTATTTCTTAAAATATCAAAAAGTACAATTTAAAATATAAAATATTTTTAACTGGAAAATTATCAAAGATGTATGAGAGCTATATTATTTGGTACTTGTAAGCATGTTTTGCTTTAAAAATATTCTGCAAATGAATTTCAACTATGTAATAAGGACTTCATAATTGGTCATGTCCCTAGGTCTAATATTTCTTACTCCAAGGAATTTATTCTAGATAAAAGAGTAATGGGCAAAAATTTACACATGCAGGTTCTATATCACAATATTTTTTGTAATAGTGAAACGTGGAGAAAACTCAAATGTCTATTTAACGGGAATTATTAAATGACTTAGGATATGCAATTATAAATATCAGGTGGATGTTAAACCTTGGGATGATGTTAAATCTCAGCCAGCCCCAGCTGTTTGCTAGGGAATAAAGGTTGCTTGCTGAATGTATTCTGCTCATTGGCAGAGCCCCCCCATTCTCAGAAGTATAAACAGCAACACTAGGGCAGGACACATGTCCCTCCTCTCCAACAGGCAGCAAGGCCTGCAGATTTGCAGACCCTAACCTGAGCAGGTGGCCTCTCTGGGGACCCAGTCATAATGGGATCTCTTCCCCTGATCTCTTTGGACCTTTTATGCTGTGGAAGACATAAAATTATCACTTGCTTAAAAAAATACATTAGAGGCATAAAATAGATTTTAAGTGTCAGAAGAAAGAATAAGTGAATTGGAAGACAGAAGAGCTGAAATTGAAAGGCAGAAGAACAGAGTGAATAGAATGGAAAATAATTGAGGAGAGTCTCAGGGAATTAAATGAAAGCACAAAGTGCACCAACATATGTGTTATGGGAGTTCCAGAAAGAGATGAGAAGATAAAAGGTAAAGAAAGAATATTTGAGGCTAATAATGGCAGAATATTTCCCCAAGTCTTATGATAGACATAAATATATATAGCCAAGAAGCATAATGTATTCCAAACAGAATAAATCCATACAGATCTTCTTAGAGACACATACCATTCAAAATGTCAAAACATGAAAGATAAGGAGAGAATTCTGAAAGTAAGAGAAAACTGATCCACCAAATCCAAGGGATGTCTAATAAGACTTGGTGAATATTTCTCATAAGAAACCATGGGCAAGAAAAGATAGTGGTTGGATATATTTAAGATATCTGTGGCAGTTTGATATTATTGATGAATTCCAAAAAGTAATATTGGATTATGTTTGTAAACTGGTCTTTTCCTCTGGGCATATTAGAGTGTCTTGGATCCAGAGGTTTTACTTATATTTGATTAATTAATGATTAAGGCTTTGATTGGTCCACATCAGTAGGACATTGCATCCCCAGCCCCTTGGTTGGTGGGGACTCATAGCAAAACCACACTGTAGAGAAGGGAGTTTGGAGATTTTTTGTTGGAGCCCTGGGAAGTAAGCACATGGAGGAGTTTGGTCATGAGGAAAGAGAAAAGGCCCTGGGAAGAGAAACAAGCCATTCACCTGATAGTCTACAGTTGGCCTTGTGGAGATAGCAGAGGAGCTGAGCCCAGAGAGAAGCAAGCCATGGGAAGAGAGAAACCCAAGAAGCCTGAACCCTCATTGATGGCAATGGACTTTGGTGAGGGAAGTAACTTGCACTTTATGGCTTGGTAACTCTAAGCTTCTACGTAAAATAAATACCCTTTATAAAAGTCAACAGATTTCTGGTATTTTTGCATCAGCATCCCTTTGGCTGACAAAATACTGAAAGAGAAAAACTGCCAGTCAAGAATTCTTTAGCCAGCAAAAACATGCTGCTATAATGAGGGTGATTTTAAAATTTTCACAGATAAACAGAAACTAAGAGAGTTAGTAAACAAGAGACTGGCTTTACAAGAAATAAAGGAAGTTCTGCAGCCCAAAAGAAAAATATATGAGATAGAGACTATATAGGAGAGTGTAAAAATGAATATTATCAGAAAGGGGAACCAAAAGGGTAAAAATACAAAAATAAGATCTAACATATGAAATCCAAAGGATAAAATAGTCAAAGAAATAATACCTTTACATAAATAACATTGAAAGTTAATGGGTTATACTCCCCAATCAAAAAATACTGACTGACAGAATGGATTAAAAAATAGAACCCATCCAAATGCTGTCTAGAAGACACTCAACTTAGACCCAAGGGTTCAAATAAGATGAAAGTGAAAATTTGGAAATTAATATTTCAGGGACACAGCCAAAAAATGGCAGAGGTCTATAGTAATATTGAACAATAGAGATTTTAAATGCAAAAACATTATAAAATATGCAGGAGGCCATTATATACTAAAAGAAAGTATAATCCACCAGAAAGAAAGAATAATATAAATATCTGTGCACCTAACAAGGGTACCACAAAATAACTGAGGCAAGCTCTTGTAAAACTGAAGGGAGAATAGATGTTTCTACAATAATAGTTCTCCACTCACATCAACAGACAGAACACCTAGACAGAGTATCTACAAGGAAGAAGATGATTAATGAACTAGGCCTAAAAGACATATACAGAGCATTGATCTACAAATCAACAGGATATATACTCTTCTCAAGTGCTCATGGATCTCTCTGCAGGTCAGAGATGGGGCTTTGGTGACACCTGGATTTGGGATTTTTCCTAGTCTCAATACCATGAGATAACAAATTCCCATTGTTTAAGCTAACCCAATGCATGAGTATTTGCTTTAGCAGCCAAGGAATTTAAAACAGATTTTGGTACCAGGAGAGTAGAGTGCTGCTCAAGCAAATACCAAAATGTGGAAATGACTTTGGAATGGGAAATAAGTAGATTCTGGGAGAATTATAAGGTACTTGATAGAAAAAGCCTAGACTATGTTCAAAAGACTGTTGGTAGAAATATGGACACTAAAGACACTTCCAAAGAGCCTTAGAAGAAAATGATGAATGTGTTATTGGAATTGGCAAGAAAGCCATTCATTGTTTTAAAATGGTGAGAACTTGGATAAATTAAGTTCTGATGTCAGGTGGAAGGCAATACTTGAAAGCAATGAACTTGAATATTTAGCTGAGGAGATGGGCAAGCTAAGTGTGGTAAGTGCAGGCTGGTTTTTCTTTGCAGTTTATAATAAAATGTGAGAGAAAAGCAATAAGCTGAATACTGACTCAAGAACAAAGAAACCAGAAATTGATGGTTTGGAAAGTTCTGAGCCTATCCATATTGTGTACTTCATGATTAGGGCCAAAAGTGATTTATCTGAGACCCCCTTGAGCTTCCAGAAAGCAAGTCATCAGAGAAGAAGGCTCTATGTGATGGTTTCACTGAATATAGAACCAGCCAGCCATTTCAATGGAAGTCAGGATTGGAAATGCAGTTATGCAGGAAAGATTTTGAAGGTTGTATTGTCTGTTATTTTGGATCCATTGAACTACATGCAAAGCTAACAAGTTATTTTTATGAAATTTGTATCAACAAACCACTGCCAGCAAGGACAGAAAGGGACAGAGAAAGAACTGATTGAAGGAAGAATGACTTCATGGACAGAAACATGAAAGCAAAGGCCTGGACCAAAGATATATTCTCAGGCTATGAGAGTGGATCCACCATGTGTTTGATAGGGTGAGTATGCCCCAGCACTTGGGGCAGGTGAACCCCCATGCACTTGGAGGTGGCATGACTTCTGCCACATTGTTCACGTAGAGTGTTGCCATCACAATGCTCAGAGATTGTGGAGCCTGTGCCCCAGGGTTTGCAGAAAAGCTGGCCACCATCCTGATGCTCATAAAGGGTAGAGCCTCACCCCAGTTTGGGGGGAGACCATGGCCACTGCACAAGCACTTAGAAGGGCCTAGAGTAAATAACATTGATCTATGGATGACTTTAAGATCTTGAAATCTAATGGAGGTTGCCCTGATGGGTTATGGAATTGTTTGGGAGCAGTGATCCCTATTTCCTTCCAATTTATCCCTATGGGAATTGGCATATATGTACTATGCTTGTCCTTTCATTGTATATTGAAAGCAGATAACTTGTTTTCCAGATTGCACAGGTTAGGAGACCAAGGGGAATTGTGCTCCAAGACAGACCACACTCATAACTTGTTTTGATGAGACTGTACTTAGCATTATTTCTGAAATGACTTAAAGCTTTTGGTATGTTATGGTAGCATGAATGCAGTTTGCATGTGGAAAGAAATTATATCTTTTGGTGGTCCAAAGTGTGAAGTGTGGTGGTTTTCAGCTATGTACTTCAGTAATGCATGTTTTTAAACTCAAACCATTCTTGTGAGTGTGAACTAATTGTTAAGTAAGACATTTTGATGCAGTCAGTTAAGATGTGGCCCAAAGGAACCAGGATGGGTCTTAATCCTATTAGTGGAATCCTTTATAATCAAATGAAATTCAAAGAGAAAGCCACAGGAACCAAGAAAATGAAGGTCATTAGAAACTGAAGATAATGGAAAGGCCAGGAGAGGTGTCCATGTACATTGCCATGTGACAGAGAAGCACAGGACTAAGGATCACCAGCAGCAAGCCCTAGAATGCCAGTCTTTGAGAAGAAAGAATCACCTTGATGACACCTTGATTTGGACTTATTCCTAGCCTCAATAATGAGAGCTAAGAAATTTCCATTGTTTAGCCCTGTACATGGCTTAAAACAAGGTTTAATATCCAGAATTTGTAACAAAAACCTACAACTCAGCAACAAAATGACAAACAATCCAATCAAAAACTGGGCAAAATACTTGAACAGACACTTTTCCAAAGAGGATAAAGAAATGGCCAATAAATACATGAGCAGATGTCCAACATCATTAGCCATTTGTGAAATGCAAAGCAAAACCATAATGAGATACCACTTCACAACCACTAGAATAGCTACTATTGAAGAAAAAGTAAACAATAAATGTTAGAAAGGATGTGGGGAAACAGGAGCACTCATTCATTGTTGGTAGTACTGTAAAATGGTACAGTTCTTATAGAAAACAGTTTGATGGTTCCTCAGAAAGTAAATAATAGAATTACCATATTACTTGGTGTCTGTCATAGTTTGAATCTTTTGGGAGCCCAGGAACCTATGTTCTTAAGCTAACCCATTCCTGTACATGGAATCCTATTGTATACGGGGCCTTTTATTATTATTATTATTATTATTATTATTATTATTATTATTAGATTTAGTTAAGGGACTTTAATTGAATTGCTTTAGGGCCTTTGGACAATATCAGTGAGGCATGACACAGGTTAGGCCTCTGGCCTCTTGCTGGGGTCTTATATAAACTAAGAATTGAAAACAGAAACACACAGAGAAAGGCAGCCACCATTTTGACCCTGCCATGTGAGAGAAAGGACTCCAGGATTACTTACAGCTGCAGAAAGGCAGAGATGCCCTGAGAGACTGAGAAACATTTCAGGGGCTTGAATCAGTGGAGAAGCTGAAAACTGTGGCACTCAAGAGGCTAGGCCCATGGATCAGCTCAAAGCTAAAAGATACATTGAGCCTGGAAGAGAATGCAGAAAGAGACTGGCAGGTATGCCATTTTGCCTTGCCATGTGGCATGATTCCAAGATCTGCCTTGATTTGGACATTTTCACAGCTATAGAACTGTAAGCTTTTACCTTAATAAATTCCCATTATCAAAGCCAACCCATTTCTGGTATTTTTTGCATTGGAAGCCCTGGCAAACTAACACACCTGGCAATCTGATTTCTAGGTATATTCCCACAAGAATTGAAAGCAAGGACTCAAACAGATATTTGCACACCAATGTTCATATAGGCATGACTTATAATTGCTAAAAGGTAGAAGTAACCCAAATGTACATCAGCTGATGAGAGGATCAATAAAATGTGGTATAAACATACAATGGAATATTATTCAACCATAAAAAAAGAATGGAGTTCTGATACATGTAACAATATGGATGAACCTTAAAGACATCATGTCATGAAATAAGCTGGACACAAAAGGACAAATATCATATGGGCTCACTAATATGAAATAATTCAAATAAGCAATTCATACTGTCAGAATCTGGAATATATATTAGCAGGGGCCAAGTTGGGGGTAAGGACTGGGGAGTTAAAGCTTATCTGGTACATAATTTCTGTAGTAGGGGTTAGAAAAGTTTTGTTAATGGAGAACAGTGGTAGTAGTTAATATCATGAATGTAACTTACACCACTGTATTATGTATTTGAAAGTGGTTAAAGGGGGGAATTAGAGTTTTAAATTGTCACTAAAATTGAAAAAAATTATAAAATCATAGAATTCTACAACACAGTGAACTCTAATGTAAGACATGGACTAGAGTTCATAGTAAAAATTATAAAAATAATCTTTCAATTATAACAAATGTACCACACTAATGCAAGGTGATAATGGGAGGGATATATGGGTATATGGGAGTTCTGTATTATCTGTATGATTTTTTGTAAACCTAAAATATCTCTAATTAAATAATATTTTAAAAAAGAATGAGACAGGAGATATCCCTGTAAGACATAAACGTACATAGCCCAAGTGTAATGTACATTTTATGTAATGTACAGCACTTGGACAAGTTTGCAGGAAAAGAAAATCCCTTACAGCAAGAGATCTTCCAGGTCAGTGGTGGGTGTGTGGCTGCCACCCAAAAGGGGGGCAGGCCAAGGGAACTCCCAGGTGAGAGGATAATTGGAAAGGGGATTACATGTCTAAGTGATGTCACTCAGCAGCACAGTGGGAAGTCTCAGGGTCAGAGAGCTCCAAGGCAGCAGCCATTTGTGGTCTTTTATAGCTACAGGGATTGTCTTATCTATGGTTAGCAGATGTTGGGTGCAGTTCTGCAGAGTAGGCAGGCTTTAACTGGCCTATATTTAAACAACTGAAAAGTGAAATGTGAGTTTGGTATACTAATGTTCCTTCTCTGCTGTGAAGATGTAAACAACTCAGGAGCCACCTATGGCCCATTTATACAATCATCCATCTCCAGGACCCAGGTTGTGTTATTATCCAAGTGGTATGTTATTTTGTAATTCCTGAGTTTTGAGCCAGTGATTAAGCATCCTAATGACCCAACCAAAGTCCAGTACACAAACTAGGATTTAAATCCTTTTCCCAGCCAGTTTGCCCATTTAATGGTGGGAAAGTTCAGGAGAATAGTTCAGAAAAATTTTATTTGTTCCATCTGTATAGTAAATAGAGTGACATCATGGCCCCTTGCTGCATGTCCCTGGCTATCTGTAAAACTTGAGGAGTGTTATCCACCCACATGAAGCATGAGGTGTTGGTATGTACACAGAGCCCTCCTTCAGAGTCCAATAAGTAATCAAGGGCTGCATGGTCATCTAACACCATGGCCCCTAAAAAATAGTGGGATTCAGTCAAGAGATCCAGTCATTGAGTCATTTGTTTAATTTGTATGGCTAACTCTTTGGATATGACTACCTATTTTTATTTTCAGTTCTATGTGATATTTTGCACATAAATTATTTCTACTCCCCCCATCAGTGATTCTAGGGTAGTTAGTACCAAGGGGACTATTAGGACAGCTCATTTGTGACATTGGAGAGTTGTAGTATGATTTGTAGGGAAAAGTTCTTGGGGCATTCCTGTATCTGAGTAAATATCTATTGCAATTTTAAACAAATCACACTATAGAAAATATTATCCAAGGTGGGACCAGGGGAAGATTGTATTAGGGATAGCCATTCACTACATGTCCTACATGCCCTCCATTCTCTCATCAGCCTTGTCCCTAGGGCATCACCTTCTAAACTGTCCCCTACTTGTCCCTACATTGTTGGCCTCTTCTGTCTTCCTCCTCTATTCCATTTTGGTTACTGCACTTCTAACCCTGTGCTCAATACTGCACTGCTCCCTTCTCTGAAGCCCTCCAGCTGTTTTCCTCCAAGGACTTCCATTCACATGCCCAGTTTGGCCTAGTTCCTCTGCCTATGCCCATCTCTTCCCACCTGATAAACCTGTTTCCTCTCATACATACTATAGGCACACACACATACATATACTTATGTATGTATTATAGTGTATAACATGGCTATAGTTCTTTCACATATTTTCTTAAGCTTGTATAATTTTAGAATATTTTCAGATAGGTAAATGTATATCTGTCTCATTACTATATTTTTCCCATTATTTTCAATGAGCAAATAATATTCCATGTAATGTATGGCTGTCATTTATTCAAATGTTACTAGTTGATTGGCATGTGAACAATACCTTTTATTTTGCTAATACAAGCCATGTAGCCTTGAATAACTTTACATGCTTCCTTGTAGATATGTACTTATTTTTCATCAGGCAAGGTACATGAATATGTAATAAAATTGTTGGTTCTAATAGCAATGTAACTTTTCAATTTTATGTATATGGCCATCAAATGTTCATTGATGATGCATTATTATTGTTCTGAAAAATGTCTTTAACAAATTTGATATCCATCTAACACAATTTGAGAGTCCTGGGACACTGGCCCTCTTTCAATGACTCTGAAATTTATTGAAGATTTTCTAACCTCTAATTGTTTCTCTGACACTGATTAAAACTTGACCTTGGGCACAAATGTTCTCTTAGCAAAATGATCAGTGTTTTTGTTACCTGACAAAATACCCTCTTATCAGGAAGTGACAGCAGTTAAGAAAAAGGGAGAGCAGAGAAGAAAACACCATCTCAATCAACATGGAAGACACCCCCCCCCTCCTTTCATTAACTTTATTTCTCTGCAATCAACTTAGAGAAAGGAATTCAGGTTTCCTCAACTTAAGCCCTGTCTTTTCATATGTTTCTTCCTCTCACTTATCTATTACCTTGGGAGACTATTCCAAAAGTATCTGAAGGAAACCCTGCTTTCCTCAAATCTTTTTCATTCTTAAGACTCTCCAGTGCCACAGGACCTGGTATAAACCCTTCAAGCTGCCATCCTCCTGTATCCTACTTCTCACCCACCCCCATCTATCTGGCAACCCCTGTCCCAGCCTGATATTTTCCATACTATTTCCCATGGGATCTCCACTCACTGCCACCTTGAAGTTCACACTTATGTTTTCTGCTGCCTAGAACCTCCTACCTGCTTCTTTACCATCCCCAGCCCCTCAGTTCCATTTTCAGCCATTTCCCCCAAACCAGATAGTTGTTTGTAAATAGCACTACTTTTTCAATCACAGAGAAATAAATTTGGGTTCTGGCATCAAACCTTTTCAATTGTCATTGTCAATTTACTAAATTTTTTCATAAATCATTTCCTGAAATATAATAGAAGGATAATGGATATTTCAAAAGCTGTTGCAAGGTTTTGGTGACACATTGATATGATGTGTCTCTTGTGCCTTGAGAGCTGTAGCCAAACTGAAGGACTTCGTCCTGGAAACTTCTGCCTCTGCTCCAATCTACATTCTCTCCAGTTCTGCACTCAGTGTGTTATCCTGGAACTGTCCCTTTTCTCTCCCTTTGGTGAGAGTCCTTGTTTCCTAGAAGCTCATTTACCTGAGAATATTAAAAATATTGATCTACCACCCAGTGGTTTTAAGGTTGGTAATGAGAAATCTGTCCCCACTCTGATCATGTTTTTTTGTATATGATCCCCTTGTAGATTTATCATTTTTAATTCCTAGTGTTATGAAATTCCACAACTGTGTGCGGATGTGGGATGCCTTTCATTTATTTTGTAGCGCACTCAGCTGTCCCTTTATAACTGGAATCTTCTAGATTTGTCATCTTTGTCTGGAGTAGAGATGATGTGGTGGAGACACCATAACCTGGCAAAGAGGCTGGCAGGAGAGCTGAGGTGGGCCTGAGGGAAGAAGGTGCAGGCCCAGGCAGCACAAGTGCTTCCAGGTTTAAGCGAGTTTTCAGTTTGCTACAGCTGCTGCTGCAAGTCTGCAGAGGGGCCTGCCAGGTGTCAGCCAGCTTGACTAGGAGTCCCCACTACATGACTCACCTACTTCCTTTCTCAGCAGAGAAATGAATTCCTGCACATAGCCACACAGGGAAAGGGTGTATTCCTCACCTCGGGCCAGGTCCCCTGGCACAAGCACCACCACACCACTGCCACCTTCACACACACACCATCCCTCCCACCTCCATCACCACACCAGGTGCTGCCCCTCCTCCCTCTTCCCTTCTCAACAGCCAGAGAAGTATGACACAAGATACATCCCCCTTTGGAAGTCCCTTTGAAACTTCTAAGACTACTTTACTGGGATGACACTAGACAATTTTGCAAACAATTCTGTACACAAATATTCCCAGATCACTATTGAGCAGACAGAGGAAAGTTATTATAACATCATTTGTTCCAAAAGGATTATGGTATGAATGGTGTCAGCTGGAATATCAGAGATCCTGGGGAACCAGGGCAAGTGGAGGCATTGGAGGTGCCTGGGAAGGTGATCCACCAAAGCTTGAATCCACTGCTGGGATGGGCTCCCTGAGATGGGAGCAGAGCCAGGGCAATGCACAAAAGAGTCCCTGTGGCCATTAGGGGTCTCAGGAACCAGGTGTCTGTCCACTGAGAAAAATGAAGTGACTGAGCATGTGAGGCAGGGTGGGTGCTTGTGGTGTTCTTGGGTGTGGTGTGCCTCTCTTATGGGCATCTAGGGCTCCTTCTGATTCACATGCTTCAAGTCAGAGCCCATCAGCCATGCACTCTGCTTAAAGTGTTCTGGACTCTGGGTCAATATGGTGGACTGCCCCAACATAGATACCCACAGGTACCAGAAAGGACTTGTGGGTGGGAGAAGTCATGGCTCTACCAAGAGAGCTGGTCAAGCTCAGAAAGAGCAAGGGAGTAGACCAGGGCCAGCAATTTCAGCACTCAGAACTGAGGTCATCTATGGTGCCAGCTCGAGGTCTGTGAAATCCCAAGCCTCCTGCTAACTGTGCAGGGAAGACTACCCCATGTTGAAATTCTTGGTCAAGGAGGCACAGAGGACCTGAGATTCAGAATTCAACAGCCAGTGCCTTTTGAAGCTCTCACCAGGAAGTTGGGCAACACCTTGCATCCTGAGAGGAAATTCTGTCCCAAGGTTGGCCAGTAACACTAACCTGAAAAGTTAATCATTTTAGAAATAGGCAAAAGACTAGATTGGTAGTTGCCAATGGCCATTTAAAAGTGCACAACAAGATCCAAATTAGCATGCAGTGCACACATTCCTGTATTGAAAATGGTTCAATTTGGCAGGGTATCACACACACTTATGCACACACACATGCACACACAATTAACACAGACACACATGTATATTTAATTGCTTCCAAGGAGGGGTGATTATGGACAACGATTAGAAACTGGGAAATGAGTAAAGGAGCAAATTGGACAAACATAACTCTCAATATCTCAATGGAGGGTATGGATTTGGTCAGTAAAATACAGAAATCCCTTTGTGTGGCCACTAGATGTTAAGTGAAAAAGAGCTAGACACCTAATGGGATGGTTAGCATGTGCCAGCTTCTAGTCTGCCTAGGTATAAAGGGCTACAGAAAATATGGGTCTAGTGTAGCTTTTGATATCCTAAGGGCCATTTGTGGGTTGGTAGGCAAAATGTGGGGCATGAGAAGGAATTGCAAGGTGCTAATCATGAAAGAGTGAAACTTTCCCTCCCTGCTCTAAGTCAGTATGGTGAGACAAACAACTCTGCCCCTTTGAGATATCCACACAAATTTGGAGGAATAAGGTGGCCAAGGGAGGTTTGAGTTTACCTCCCCATGGGTTTGGACCTAGGCATAGAAGGTGAGGAAGTGTCCATTGTGATTCCCCTTGTTCCAGGGATTTGGGGCAATAAGGTTCAGAGAGAGCTGTCATTCTGTGAGTAGATTCTGGGAATATTCTGTTCATCTTGACAAGGAATCATTCACTACTGTTGAAAACACCATCCAAAAATGTTGAGGATGAGAGAAGGAGATAATGACATTCACAAAAAAGTAAAAGTAAAGAGCAAAGAAGAAGACAACAGAATTGAGATAAAGATTTATCAATGTTTCTGACACATGTTGATGTCATGTGTGCTTTGGCTGGCTCCCTTACCATGTCCCAAAGAGGCACCAGGCTGGAAAGCAATCCATGGGAGAAATCCTTTGCATATTGAGGAAGCATTAACATCACCTCAGGACCCCATGTCAGTTAGAAATCAGAACTCTTCACTTGGCTATGGACATCACAGGGATTGAGCCACCCCATTAGCCTCAACCAAGGTGTCCCAGAGATTACAGTGGGAGAACAAGGAGAAGGGCTGGGGCACAGTGGCAGCCAAGACACCAATGCTTTGAAGTGAAGAGACTATGGGAAGACTTATGGGAAGATGACATTTGAATAGGTAGGCAGGGCTGAACTCTTTAAAAAAAAAACAATGGAATAAGGGCAAAATGCTGTCCAAGGGAGCTGCTTTGGAGATCTGCAGAACAGGAGAGTGCTGTGCATCTTCCAGTAAGGCATGGGACGAAGAGACAAAGAAGCTAAAATGAATCCTGTGATTTACTAGACCTCATGGCCAGAAAGAGCATGCATTCCACCCTCAACATAAGCAGCCTGGATAAAACCTGTGGCTCATGCAGCCACCTCTGAGGGGAAGAGATGTCTTCCTGCCTGGGAAGAGGGAGGGTGCAGTGGAGGGCAGAGAGTGTTTTCTCCTTAGTGAGTTTGGCCAGCAAACCCACTTTGAATCTTGGGCCAGAATCACAGACAAAAGGAGGTTGAAAGAGACACCTCTGTGGAAAGGTTCAGTGGCAAATGCCATCTGTTGGCCAGCCATGAAACTGCAAAGAGAAAAAGTGCTTTTTGGAGTCTCTTGTGCCAGACCCATTGGATCAGATCTGTACCACATTAGTGAGTCTCTGACCCTATTTTGATAACTTTAGTGGGCAATTTTAAAGACTTAGAATAAGTTGAACCACAAATCAAAGAAGAGTCATGAAACAAAACCAATTGACAAGAGAACCTGACCATCAGAGTAAATTCACCAACATATTCAGACATTAGCAAAAATTTACAAACCATACTAAGAAAGAGGAAAAGATAACCCAGCCAAAAGAACAAAGCAAGAATCCTGACAAGACACAGGAGTTAATACAACTAATCAATGATAATTACACATATCTCCTAATGAATTCAAGGAGTTCAAGGAAAATATGACTAAAGAGATAAAGGATATTAAGAAACTGAGTGAACATAAAGAATAATTTGAAAGCCTGCAAAGAAAAGTAACAGAACTTATAGGAATGATAGACACAATGGATGAGATTTGAAACACATTAGAGGCACATAACTGCAGATTTAAATTGCTCAAAGACAGAATTGGTGATTTTGAGTATTGAATATCTGAACTGGGAAAACAGAAGAACAGAAAGAGAAAAGAATGGACAAAATGGAACAGGGTCTCAGGGAATTGAATGACAATGTAAAACACACAAACATAAGCATTAGCAGTGACCCAGAAAGAGAAGAAAATAGAAGAGGGGCAGAAAATATCTGAGGAAGTAATCGAAAACTTCTTAATCCTTATGAAAGACATAATTATCAATATCCAAGAATGACAATGAACCCCAAACAGAAAAAATATGAATATACCTACCCTGAGACACCCATTATTCAGAATGACAAATACCAAAGATAGAGGATTTTGAAAGCAGCAAGAGAATAGCAATGCATCACATACAAGGGAAACTCAATAAAACTAAGTTCTGATCTCTCGTAAGAAATCATGGAGGCAAGACAAAGTGGTATTTAAGATTCTGAGAGAGAAAATCTGCCAGCGAAGAATTCAGGATCCAGCAAAACTGGGTGAGTTTAAAGTTTTCACTGACAAGCAAAAACTGAGAAAGTATGTTGCCAAAGATTGAATTTACAACAGATATTAAAGAGAGTGTTACAATCTGAAAGGAAAAGACAAAGGCAAGAGACTTACAGAAGAAATGAAGATTATTAATAAATATAACTTAAAAGGTAAAAAGACAAACAATAGTAAGATATAACAATGAAAAGCCAATGGATAAAGTGACCAAGGAAAATAATGCCTTTGCAGTAATAATATTGAAAGTTAATGAATTGAACTCCCCAATCAAAACACATAGACTGACAGAATGGATTAAAAAAATATGAACTATCTATATGTTGTCTACAAGAGAAGCACCTCAGACCTAAGGGCACAATCAGGTTGAAAGAGAAAGGTTGGAAAAAGTTATTCCATGCAAACAGTACAAAAAGGGATCTGGAGTAGTGATACTGATATCAGTCAAAATAGACTTTAAATGTAAAACTGTTATAATAGATGAAGAAAGTAATTATATACTGATAAAAAGAGCAATTCATCATGAAGAAATAACTATAATAAATATTTATGCACCTAACCTGGGTACTCCAAGATACATGAGGCACAAACTGGCAAACTGAAGGGAGAAAAAGATATCTCTACAATAATAGTTGAAGACTTCAATACACCACTCTTAGCATTGGAAAGAACATCTGGACAGAGGATAAATAAGGTGGGAGCTTGAATAATATATATGAACTAGACCTAATAGATATTTATAGAGCATTACACCCCAAAACAGTAGGATATACATTTTTCCTAAGTACTCATTGATCCTTCTCCAGTATGAACCATAGGTTGGTTCACAAGACAGGTTTCAATAAATTTTTAAAAATTAAATTAATGGAATAAAGCTAGAAATCAATATTGGACAGTAAAAAGGAAAATTTGCAAATATACAGAGATTAAACAACACACATCAAAGAAGAATTTGCAAGACTAATATATATATGTCTTGAGATGAATATATATATATCTCAATATATATCTTGAGATGAATGAACATGAGAATATAATATATCAAACCTATGGGATACAGCAAAGGCAATGCTGAGAATGAAATTTATAACCAAATAATGTACCATTATTCATTCATCTCACCCTCTATCAGGGAATAGTAAAACTTAGAGGGGAATATGGTTTCTGATCAAGGAGATATTTTGAAGTGATGGAGAAAAAATGGCTTAATTAATGTTTTTTAAAAATGGACAAATAGCCAGTCATTTGGAATAAATAAAGCTTCTAACTTGTAATAGTTTCATTAAGATAAAAGACATAAATCTATAAAATGCAAGCTTAATTTACAAAAACAGTATGCTTTAAGAACCAAATGTTTTTGCCTCCAACTAAGTTGAGGTAAGCACAAATTCAGAAGTTTTTATATAAATATCTAAATGCTGTGACCTTACAGAAAACCAAACCCCTAGAAAAAAGGAGAGGTTGTAAGTAAACAAGGCATGCATGCACACAGACACACACAAATAGAAACAGCAAAAACCAGAATGAAGAGACAAACATATCTCTGTAGTAGCCAGGGAATCATATATATGTTAAACCACATCAGCAATGTTGGTAAAGTTCATGAAGAAAGGATATTGCAAGCTGTCTGTGGAAGTATATATTTTTAGAATATAATTTGGTAATATTTATCAAAATAATAAATCTTCATGATTTAGGGCTATAAATTTCTATTTTTATAAATAAATTCTCTATTCATATTTCTTTATATAGTAAATTAAATATATTAGTCACAATTCTAAAATGAAGAAAAATCAAAAATAATTTAAATATCCAATAATTTATATGACCAAGGGAATCCCATTTAAATTTCAAACCATCAATAACACTGCAATTATTTGTTTTGCTCTAAATAAAGAATTTATAGTAATTAAATGATGACTATTTATAAATAAGCATGTAAGTAACATATGTATAGCTTGGACCTATCATATTTTAAAAGATATATCTCTACAATACACTTTGGTTTTTTTTTGAGCAAGGCTGTATAACTTTATAAAATTTATTCAGGGAGTTTGTAGGTATACTTCCAGAGACTGGAGTCTTTGGCCTGCCCATGTGCCAGCTGGGCCCAGAACCTCAGCAGAGTTGCAACACCTATTCTACAACTCATTGGGCTCACCCAGGACAACTAACAAGGAGATGATGATGGACAATGACCATCCCAAAGAACAGAGAGTATCTGCTACTGCAAGCAAGATAGGTCCATCCATCTCCCCCATGGGATATAAGCCCCCTCTCAATTAGAGGTGGAGTGGACACCATCCCAGAATCCTCAGAATTGGGGAAAGAACTATGGACTAGAGTGGACTTACTGGTATTTTACTATAGACATTTTGTGATTCTAGCAATGCAAGAAATTACAACATTGATGTGGAGCCAGTGGTCACTGGAGCTGGAAGCTCTGGAGGCAGGGAGAGGGAAAAACAGTTGTAATATGGGGGCTATTTTGGGACTTAGGAATTGTCCTGAATGACGTTGCGACGACAGATGTAGGCCATTTTATATCATCACATAACATGCAGAACTTGTGGGAGAGAGTGTAGACTACAATGTGAACTATGGTCCATGCGTAATGGCAAAATCCCAGAATGCATTTATCATTTGCAATGAATGTGCCACACTAATGAAGGATATTTATGTGGGAGGGTGTGGGAGGTGTGGGGAGTGGGGCATATGGAAATCCCTATATATTTTTATGTAACATTTATGTAATCTAAGTATCTTTTTAAAAATATTAAAAAAAAATTATTATAAAAAAAAGACTCAGACTACCATTTATAAGGAAAAGGCTAAGTCTATAAAGATTTTTCTTGACCCTACAATATCTAGCTGTTCCCCTACTCTCACTACATCTGTCTCTCTGCCCTCACTCCTACTAATTTTATCCTCACTCCCTTTCCTCCAGTCACATTGATTTCCTTGCTGTCCCACACTTGGCAAGTTCTGGCCCTTAAGCATGTGCTCATGGTGGATTCTCTAACATACCCTGATCCACAGCTCTGATCTGTCATTCCTCTGATTCAGCTGGGCTCAGCATTTTTTAATAGACAGTTATATGTTAAACACCTCTTTATATTATTCTATATGCCCAGATGATACTTTCTTCACTGATTTCCCAAAGCTGAATTCTGATATGTTTTGCAGGTACAGTTCAGAAGTCACTTTCCCTGATAAAGTTACTATGGGTCAGGCACTGAACTAAGTGACTTCCATAGAGTTATTATTTCTCCTCAATTAAACATTCACAACTTTATGAGTTAGTGGTCATTGACACAGTCTGCCATATGCCTTGAGGGTAAATGAATGTCATGCTGAGTATGCCGAGAATGTAGTACCCGAACAGCTGTTTACACAGGCCATTTCTCTGCATTGTATTTCCTTGGAGCAATCCAGAAAGATAAGTTAAAATCTTCCTCTGTGACCAAGAGCAAGCTTGTTATAAAAGTGTACTCCACAAGCTCAGAGTCCTTTGGTTGTAACAGAACTCACTGTGGGCCAGCATTTACCTGGTTCCTTCAATAACACTTTGGAGGGACTTGGGAGATATGGAGAGTCAACACAAAAATGATGCCCATTCTGCTTGCTGTGCTGTGAGTAATAAAGTCCTTTGCCTCTGACCCAAGGAGTCTTGGGTCTTATGCCCAAAGCCACAAAACACTAACAGGATAATTTATTAGCTTGCAAGTCAAGTAAAATCCCAAATCATGACAGGTTTGGGTAAGTCTCATCAATTACAGTGTTGAAGTTCAATTTAGAAGAATTTGAATAGGCTTATCCACAGTCATAGTCCTAACTGGTAACTAAGCCATTGATCACACTGCCCTTTCTTAGGATTTCCATAAAACACAATGCAACCCTCTGTACCTATATAAAGGACTTCATATAGTGCCTTGTTTAACTAGAAATTTCATAATTATTAAAATATTTAAATAGTCTAATAGGAAAACTGGGAATTTTTTCATTCCATCACTATTTATAATGATGTAAATAGGTACAACAAAGTTGAGAAGTAGCAGTCTCTGATAGAAGATGGCCTTTCATCCTAAAACTGCCATTTAACTAGGTATATGTCCTTGACCAACTTTATTTTCTTGAGCTTTAGGTTCCATTTTAGGGAGTTGGAAACATTAAAGATACAATACATATAAAGAACATGTTACAATGCCTGACAGAACAGTTGATCAATAACTGATATTGTGTAGAAAAAGAGCTATCATAGCAGGAACGAGACTGCTATCTTTAGAAAGTCCTGCTTCAAGGCTGACCTTGGCTATCTGGGAACTTTGATGTAGGAAAAGTTTCCACTATTTCCTGATAGGAACATCACAATGTGCCTGAATTCTTTGTACATCCAATGTGATTTATGCTGAACACCTGCTTTCCTTCTGAGAATCATTAATTATGATATATACTAGATGGAGAGTGCCTTCATGACCAGAGCCCAGTAAACACCTTGGGTGCTGAGTCTCTAAAGTGCTTCCTTGGCAGACAACATTTTACATGGTTTATCATAACTTTGAGATTTTACATTTATTTTTGTCATTCTTTGGTTAACATATCCTACTCCTTCACTAGACTGTAAAGTTCATGGTCTGAATTCTATCCTGTATTTCCTCAAAATTGTATTTCCAGCTCCTATTCAGTACCTTTTGCATAATGGAGTCTCAATAAATATTTGGCCAGTAAGCTAAACCTGTGGTAGATTCTCAGCTCTCTGACTCACCTTTTGTGACATTGGATGGAACATAACCCCTCTGAAACTAAACATGCTCATCTGAAAAGCAGAAATTCTAATACTAACTGCAAGATCCTTTAGAGGATCAGGAGATGTTTAAATGCAGGCAATGTTGGGTGCTAGATCCTTCCCAAAGAGCTTCCAACTATAATGTTTTAGAGATCATGTGGCCACTTTCCAAGTGATATTCAGAGATAGAAGCAGAATCCCAGAGACCTGCTTTTTTTCACTAGAGCATCTGAGAATCAGAGGAGACCAGGTGGTGGACCAGCTGAGGCCCAAGCCTATGGCTCACAGAATGAGCTCAGGAAGCCTCTGCTCAGGGAAATATCTTTCCATATTCTCAATGCCTCTTCCCTCAGCACACCTAGCTACTTGGAGCACGTTGTTAAGCCCTTCAGGCTGGAGACCTTGCAGGAACCTAATAGCTGCTTGAAGGCAGGGTAGACACACAGCCTTAAGTGTAGGACTTTTCCTGAAGGTGACTGGGGTTTCTTGGAAGAAGAAGAAGAAAGAGCTGCCCACAGACTCAATGGGCCTGATAGGAGGAAGGTGTGAAGATATCCTGATGATAGCTAGGAGCCGTTTTCTTAGTGACCAATGCCTTGTGGGCTTGAAGTGATCATTCAGTTCCCAAGGGAACCTTTTCTAATTCTTACCATTGTTATTGTTCTGAAGAACTTGAGGGTCAAAGTAAGGACAAGCCACATTCTTCACAGTTTTGTTTTAAACCTTCAACACCACAAAATACTGCTCCCAGAAGCTAATAGAGTGGAGGGCTCCACAGTGCAGCTGCTTCACCAACTCTGGGGTCTCAGGGTGTCATCAGTAGATGAGAGGGTGGTAAAAGTCATAAAAGGAAAGAGGAAAAATCACCTTTTTTGACCAGTTTGCATCTCAGTGGGTGAGGGGATAGGTCTGTTCTACCTTTGGGTTTATGCCCCACCCACCAACTCAGACTCACTGATGTCTCTCCTGAGGAAGTGGCATTTAAGGTGAAAACAATAGATACATATCAGTGATATGAACAAAGAGAGAGAAATGTTCACAAGCCTGAAAGAATAATCAGTAACGGGTCTCCTAACTCTAAATAACCTGGTACATCAGGGACTGGAAGAGGCTGTTTGCAAAATGATTAACGGAATTACATTTGTACAATTTGACAGAAAAGTTATAGATGGCTACCAGAAGATTGGCCTAGGAGAAAATTAGGTGGATGTGGATATTGAGGGACTGGAGGCTGTTTTTTGAGAACAGAGGGAATTTCCTCTGCCAGGGCCCTATTTTCAGGTAGATAAAGGGTAAGTTAGAGAAAAAGAGAACAGTGCTGTTATCTAAGCAGAGAAAATCTCAGTCAAGTTTGAGGCATGGTCAAAGAAGAGACTGGAGAAGATTGGGGTGGGAGCTAGAGCATGCAGGGCATTAGGCATTGTTAAGAATGTTGATCTTTTGCTAAGAGTAATGAAAGGCTGTTGGGCTTTTGCAGTATTTTGAGGAAAATGATGGCATGATTAGAATTGCCAGGTTAAAGAAGGCAGGCTATGAAGAACACAAAGGGTGGACCAGATAGAATGTGGGTAGACCCCTTAGGAGGTTGTGGAGGTAATGCAAACTTGACTTGGCTTATGCCTGGGTTGGGAAGTTTAGATTCATTATCTGGGTCAGCAGTGGTGGAAGATGAAGGCATCAAAATAATAGTTACTATTACTGGTTATTGAGGAGTTTCCAAGTGGGTATGGGGTAAATATGAAATGAATGCAATCCAATATTCTATTACTAGGGTTATGTCTTGGTTTTTACTTTTAACATGGTTCCCAATCCTTCAGAGTGGTTTTATGAGCATCAGAATTACCTAACATACTGGTTAAAAATGCAGAGATCCAGGAAATCACCTAGGCCTAGACTGTGGGAATGTAAGCCTTCTCAATAAGGTTGTATTTCTATGTTCAGTGGGGAGAATCGGAAGATTTTAGTTGAGAGCCCACCTAATAACTGACTCTAAGCCTCATAACAAACATTTAACAATCCAATCAACTAGTATGAATGAGTGTAGATGGTCATGCTGAAACTCAGAGGTTAAGTAGTTTATAACTCAAATTATAAATTAAAACTCATGCCTTTGGACTTGAATTTTAACAGAAAGGTGTGGGGAAAAAAAACAGTACCTACTGAAACAGTCATTCCACAGGTGAATTTTCCTATGTCCATTCCAAATTTTTTGGCCATCACTTTATCTTTTGGGGAACAGAGTCCTTATAAACACACATGGTCCATTCGGCTGCTCTAATTTCCACCTCTCATGCATACTGGACTGAATAGTCATCAGATATCAGGTGAAATGAGGAAAAGCAGAATCATTCTCCTCAAAATGCCAGAAAAAAAGAAAATGTTTAAACAGCTGGGTGAATGTGGGATCAAGAGCAAGTGAGAGTGACTTCAACACCATAGTGACTTAAGATACCCCCTAAGAAAGCCTCCACAGACATTTAAAGAATAAAAGGATTGATCTCCCATCTGCACCAAAGAGAGAGCACCTAGATTTTATCAGCTTCCCAAGAGATGGACAGAAGGGAAGAGGAAGAGATGAGTCCTAGAAGCTTTTACTAAAGAAACATCAAATTTAAGTCACAGCCTTTATTACAAATTCTCTCCAAGAACACAGGAAGAAAATATAACATACAAAAGTTTCTAGGTAGTTCATCATTCATCTATTACCATACTGATTGTAAGATATTTTGCAGTAGGTACAATGGAGAAATAAGGCACAATTTTTTTCTGTAAACATACAGGTATATGTATACAAATGTGACTTATTCAAATTGTAAAATGAAACATCTCCCAACTCATAGTCCAGAAAAATTCCAATCCATCTGTGGTTTACTGAATTTCACATTCCATGTGTACTACTGTGGAGATGTATTTTCCAGCATCCAATGTCTGGAGATGATATCAGAACATTTCTGGGTAAAGATTCTTTACAAACTCCAAAGGCCAATCTACCTGGTCCTCTCACTTCTACTTGCCAAAAATGTCTTCCAGCTTAAAGCCCTCACAACTCCAGATGGCTGGATGTAAAGTTAGTGCCTTGGGTTTATGAAGACATTTTGAATTCATCATTCCAAACATGGCAGTTTTTCTATCTTGCAAGATGAGAAGATTAGGGTGAGCAGTTTCAGGATCTAGTGTCAAATCTTCTTTAAATATGTTCATAATATTTTGCAGGCCAAAATATTGTGGAGAGATATTAAAACTCTATTTCAGTAATTTGTATGCAAAGGCTTCTGGAGTTTTTACATGTTCATGCTTGTTGTGGATACTTTCAATACCTGTGAGTAAATCCAGGTCTGCCTGTACAAACTTTTCAGTTATTTCACTTAACAGATTTTTTAGTGTGGCTGTGTGGTTTGAAAATTGGCTGTTGTTTGTAGTTAGTTTGCCTTCACCATTCTTCTGTTCACTTAGGAGCCTTATAAGATTTTATTCCTGCTCCAGTCCTAAGAAAAACTTAATTTGCTCTAATTCACAGTTTATTCACTCCTCCACTTTTGCACCTTGCACTTCAATTCATGTGACTTAAAGAGGTGCATTTCATGACTCTTCTTAGCACCTTCAACGTTCTTCTTCAGGGATTCAACAGAGCTTTTGAGCTTCTTCCTGTGTCTAGATGCAGCTTGCTCTAGGGGCATCAGGTGGTGATCCTGGTGGTCAGAGGAGACCCTACACTGCGCACACAATAGTTCCAGGGCCTTCTCACAGAACAATGTCAGAACCTGACTGTGTTTCTCACACTGGGCTTTCTCTTCCTGATGTTTCCTCTTGCTCCTCTTGGGGACAAGCTGCTTCACAAGTTCAGTCATGTGGTCTAACTGGGTGTTTCTTGTGAAGTTCCCATTGGGGCAGTAGTGTAGACAGATAGAACAGGGGAAGATGTCCTGTAAATCTTCTGAGCACTGCTGGATGCAGGAGCCACAGAACTTGTGCCTGCAGTCAATGGTCACAGGGTCTCTCAGGTAATCCTGGAAGAGGTGGAAGCTAGCCTGTGCTTGGACGTCATTTAAGAAGGCTGTAATGGCCATTGTACAGTGAGAGTTTCTGTCTGAGGAAACATTTCAGAAAGGTTTGGTTCTTGAGAAGCAGTTAAAAGTCAGAAGCTGATGACTTCTCAGTCATCAAAGTGTTTCTCTGTTTCTTGGAAGGCAAACTGTGTGTTTCTTAGGTTCCCCAGGAAGCTACAGCTGCTCACACTTGTTTGGTTCTTTCCTTTCAGCTCTAGAAGTAGCTGCCAGAAGGAGTTATAGCACAAGTCATTTGCTGATCTTCTTGGAAATTTCTCCAAATATACTCAAGGGCCAGCAAATTGAAGCATGGATGTGTACTTTTTTGTCAGGAAAGACCCACAATTCCAAGAAATGAGAAAAGTTACTCATGAGGGGAAATGATTAGCAAAATCCAGATGGGGCAATTCTATAGCACAACTGATCTGGATTCTTCAACAAAACATAAGATGGAAAAAAGAATAATATATATTAAAAAGATTAAGAAAATATATTTATCAACCATAAAAGTTTACTTATTTTTTCAGATTCAAAAAAATATATTTCCAAAACAAGAAAATAATTACAAGTCAGCATGGAGTATCTGTGATATAAAAAAAACTGTTAATCATTATTAACTTAATGTTTAATGATTATTGTTAATCATTATTAGCTTAACAATAATATGAATGGTAATAAAAGGAGGCTCTTTAATTTAGAGATACACAATGCAATATTTTTTTTTTTAAGATTTATTTATTGACTTTATCCATTTTAACCCCCTGCTTCCCCATTTGCTGTTTTGTGTCCATTCGCTGGGCAATTCTCTGTGTCTGTTTCCTGCCATCTCTTCTCATCCTCTCCAGTCTTCACCAGGATTCGATCCTGAAAGACCTCCGATGTAGGAGAGAGGAGTTCTGCCACCTGTGTCACCTGGTTTCTGGTTTTCGGAGCTTTCGGAGCATCTCGTCTTGACTCTCCCCTGCATCTCTCTCCTGTTACGTCATCATTTTGCTGCATGGCTCCCGGGGCCTGGCAGTTCACAGGCACACAGAGCCTAGCAGCTCATGTGCCTTCTATATACATATTTTTTATTTTACCAGGAGGTCCTGGGGATCGAACCCAGGTCCCTCCATAATGCAGACGGACGCCCAACCATTTGAGCCACATCCGCCCCCCCACAACGCAATATTGACACATAAAATATGATACCTAGGATTTGCTTCAAAATAATTAGGGGTGGGTGAGATTGAGGAAATAACTTGGTAGATGGTATTTATTATATTATTTTCTCTATGATCTTATATGATTAAAATATTCTAAAATAAAAATACAGTTCAAAGGATAAACATTTTTGCAGTATGTCACCACTCCACTTCACCCAAAGCAGTTTCTCTTATTCCTTTCTTTCGACCTCTAAGTTTCTTTCAGTTTCCTTTCTCTTCCTCCTCATGCTGTCCCAAATCTGTCTCCTATTTCAATCCCTTCACCCTTCTTGTGTCCACCTTCCAACTCAATGAAATCTCCCAAATTGAGGTAAATTGAGATTGTGGAAAGACCAAGGTAGATTTTTGGGTTCCATCTGCTAGATGTCATGTACATTGATATCCAGGTCTGAACAGATGACTTTCTGTATGGGATAGGGGCTTGGTGGAATAGGGGAGAGATGGTTGCTTTGTCTCCCACACTTTCATCAATACAGGGAAACAAGAAAACTACCTTCAACTTTCATTTTAGTTTTGAGTCAGCATAAACACAAAATTAGATATATTTCCAAGGATCCTTTAAAAAAATAGTAATATGCTATAGCACATTTCCAAGAGTTCCTGAAGGGTATTTGCATTTCATTTCCTTGTTCTTTCTGTTCAATTTTAGATTTGCAGGTTATTCCTAATGCTCTACACACAATTCAATAAAAGTTGGACAAACATACTTTAAAGACTCTGAAACCTTTAAATTCCTGTGATTTTCTCAAAACAAACTCTACAACATTTATTCCAACGTAAAAAAATAAACACAATCATACACAGAACTTTAAATAGAGATATCATTGGTTAAAAAGAAAATAAAAGAGAAATGAGCCAGTGCCTGGCACCTAGTAGGTACACACTCAAGATCATCTCCTAATTTCCATGTCTCTCTCACATCCAGGTGAGCAGAAGACACATGGAGATCTCAGAGTCTCATCCACATCTACAGATGGGGCTATGCCACCTTGATCCCCCTACTACTTCCTCTCATGAACCAGCTTAAAATAGTCCCTCTGCTGGCTAGAAGGTCACTTCAAAATTCATCAGAGCACTTCACTGCCTCAGTTAAGCCCCCAGACCACCGTGCTTCACTCAGTTACCCTATGACTAGGCATTTTATGCTGTGATAAGGCTCCATCACAGGCCACCTCATTCCTTGCCTCAGGCTGTTTGGTCTTCTTGCTGCGGCCCATCCCACACTGAATCTCTTCCTGAGGCCCTGACTACCTATAGCTCTCGGGGTTCTCACCACCTATACTTTGCTCTTGTGGTGACTGTGCACTGTGTGTGGTGCTGTCTTTTGAGAGTGACATTGCTGGGACAACCCACCAGAGAATGTCACCTCCTCCCTTCCTTGTAGAGTAGGCTTTCTAAGTGCAGGTCAGAAGATACAGCACAACAGAAGATCCAGGTTCACTGAAGTGGTCAGAATATAGCCTGCTTCTGCCGTATAAACCTGTAGGAGATTTCTTTATTTTTTCCCATTGGACAGAATCAAAATGCAATCAGCCTCCAGGAAATGATAGGCTCCCAAAAGCATTTCTCATCGACCTCTCTGATTGCATCCTCTGTACCCAGGGCATTGCCACCTACTCCAACTCCTCCCCTGAAATTCTCTCTAATTTATCAGTGATCTGGTCTCTGATTCCACTGAACACTTGGAAAATCCTCTCTTTATTATTCTCAAGCATGCAGACCAGTGACTTTGCTAACCAGTCTTGGCTTGCTACATCTTAAGCTCTTTAAATTCTGTCAGCAACTTAAAGGATATGTTTCCACATTTGGTTTTTGCTTAGTATTCTGGGTTAACAAACTCATTCTGTTTGTTCTCAACTTCTGTGAGCCTCAGACAGCAGACAAGCTCTACCTTCTTATGCTCATTCTGGAGATGGGGCTTTTATAGGAGGATTGAATGGGACAGGGTGGTGTGATGACTAGGCAGCTCCTAGGCAGGGTTAGGAGCAAACTTCCTTTGGTGGAATGTAGGAGAATTTTGGTTTTGAGCAACTAGACATGTAGGTTAAATAAGCCCACTTAGTGATTCTGACACTTGGTGAAAACTCAAGTAACTCATCCTTAGCACATGATTTCAACTATTACTCAGGTGGTGAAGACATCTGAGTCTCTTCCTCCTCACAAAAGCTTTCTCAGATTCTTTCTATTAATATATACAACATCCATTTTACCCGCCGTTAATTGACAGCTCATTCATTCACTTCTTTTTCTTTTTTTAAAATAATTTTTTAATATTTTTTAAAAAGATCCTTAGATTACATAACTGTTACACAAAAATTATAGGGATTCCCATATGCCCCACCTCCCACAACTCCCACAACCTCCCACATAAACATCTTTCATTAGTGTGGCATATCATCTGCAATGGATATAAACATCCTGGGGCTTTGCCATTAAGCATGGACCATAGTTCACATTGTAGACCACACTCTCTCCCCCACAGTTCTGCATTTTATATGATGATATAAAATGGCCTATATCTGTCATTGCAATGTCACTCAGGACAATTCCCAAGTCTCGAAAAAGCCCCTGTATTACAACTGTTTTCCCTCTCCCTGCCCCCAGAGCCTCCAGTGGCCACTGGCTCCACATCAATGTTGTAATTTCTTCCATTGCTTGAATCACAATATGTCTATAGTAGAATACCAATAAGTCCACTCTAGTCCATAGCTCTTCCCCCAATCTTGAGGAGTTGGGGATAGTGATGTCCCACTCCACCTCAAATTGAGAAGGGGCTTATAACCCAGGGATAAGATGGATGAGATTATCCTGCCTGCAGCTGCAGACTCTCTCCATTCCATGGGATGGCCGTTGTCCATCATCATCTCTCGCCAGGTGTCCTGGGTGAGTCCATTGAGCTGTAGAGTAGGAGTGGCAGCTCCACTGAGATTCCAGGCCCAGCTGGCCCATGGACAACCCATAGACTCCAGCCTCTGGATGTACACCTACAAACTCCAGCGCCATGTATAGGTTAGAATAGAAGGGACAGATGAACCATGTTCAGGGAAGACATATTTGAGTCCAACCCTGTCACTCTCAGGAACACAGATTCCAAAGTCAGGCCCACTGATAAGGCACCAACTCTGGAGATTTCCGCCCTGACATAGGACCTGGGTGTCTCTGGAGCCCTCAAGAGCCCCTCTATTTGGGGTGATATGAACTTTGGAAGCCTAAGAGGTACTACTGAGATGTGCATAAGTGTTACCTCTGGGATGACCTCCCAACTCACTTTGAAGTCTCTTAGCCAAATGAACTCATTTGTCTTTACCTTTCCCCCTTTTATTCGAGGTTTTTTTCCAGTTGTATTGTCAGCTGGCACTTGATAGTAATCCCTTGGGTGCCAGGGAAGCTCATCCCCTGGAGTCATGTCCCATGCCGGGTGGAAGGTAATGCATTCATATGCTGAGTTTGGCTTAGACAGAGGCCACATTTGAGGAACAATGAGGCTCTCAGGAGGCAACCCTTAGGCACCCCATAACTGTAGGCTAAGTTTCAATTTCAAGAGCAATGACTCGTAGAGCTAGTCATCAATAACAAAGGCCCATCAGTGGATCATCCTCCTTTGCCAGACACTGACCCTGCACTTGGGGGACTGTTACTGCTCCCTTGGAGAATGTGGCAGAGCTCTCCAGGATGGGAATTCAGTATTCTCTCATTTATTGAGTGATTCTCCGTCCACTGTGACCATGCCCCATGAACATTTAAACAATTTTATATACCTTGTATGCATGTTCAGGTGAAATTCTTCCCATGCACCAACCCCATCCCTGACAACTCCCACCAATGATCCTCTCCCACCCCAGATGTAACCCTTCTGTGATCCAAAGCGTCTTTAAAGATGAAGCCAATACAATAGACAAACACAATTAAAAGGAAAATGAAAAAATAATGATAAGTTTAAATGTAAGAGATAAAATACATGAAAACTTAAAAAAAAACTAAAAATAAAATAAAACTAAAAGATTGGGATATTCCAAAAAATGGGAAAAAAAATTTTTTTTTGATATTTTGCCTTTTATCACTGCAATATCTTGTTTTCAGTCTGTACCGTGGCACCTTCCCCCTCTCACTCCCCAGTGTCTCACTATTTTTCATTTTGTTTTCAAAGAAGTTTTAGGTCACAGGAAAGTCACACACAGAATACAGGAGACTCTCATATACCCAAACTCCTCCCCCTTTCCTCATTCCATTTTAAAACTTTTTTGTATGTGCATCATAGCATTGTTATAACTGATATACAGATAGTGAAACATAGCTACTAAACATTGTCAAAGTTTTACAGTATGGTTTACATTTTAGACCATACATTTTTATCAATTTTGATGATATTTACCATGTCCTGTGTCCATCATTGTAAGGCAATGAAAAACATTTCCACTGACAACTAAATACCCCCTGTTTGATCTATTCTGTTCCTCCCTCCCCATCCTTCCAGGGCCCACAGTGACCTGTTGGCTTGAATCATTGGATGACAAGATTCATAGATACATGCAACAAGAGCTCTTGACACACTGATTTGTCCTCCCCTATTATGAACCACCCTTGCTCTTGAGAGACTGGTGCCTGTCTATTTCTGAATGAATTGGTCCTCCCAAAGATGGGAGTCCATCTCCTTCCCACTCATTATGTGGGTCTCCACTGACTGATACAACACATTAAGACAGGATGAACACTCACACACTCCCTAGAAGCTTGCTCCAGGTGTGCCCTGTCCCAAATGCCCCCCCAACCAACACCCTAAACCAGTGACACTTCCTTGTCATATTGCCATAAGAGCATTCTCACCTCTTTACTTTTAACCCCATACCCACAAATCCCAAGTATTCACCTGATCCCTCTCCCATCTCTCTCCCCAGTATCCTGGGTATTCTAACCTACCTTTCCCAATTTACCCACCTGTCAACTCTGCACCACCAAACCCAATAATATCAACACCCTCCTGTCCTATCCCTTCAATATGAAACTACACTCTTTCACTTTACCATAGATTCCAGCCATGTTGGTTATCGCTCACAACTTTCTCTTCTCTTTCTCTTTCTTGTAAACCTATCTTTCAGACAATAGCTCTCTGAGACTGCTCAATTTCCTTAATTCATATCAGTGAAATCAGGTACTGTTCATCCTTCAATGCTTGGCTTGCTTCACTCAACATAAGGTCTTCAAGATTCATCCATGTTATCCCGTGTGTTAGTACTTTATTCCTTCTTACAGCTGAGTAATATTCCATTGTATGTATGTACCATATTTTGTTTATCCATTTGTCTGTTGATGGGCACCTGGGTTGATTTCAACTTTTGGCAATGTGAACAATGCCACTATGAACATTATTAGGGTAATGTTTCGCAACCCCATTGGGCACAGTGGTACTGTCCCTGAATATTACATTCTGGGGGCCTGTCTGCAGGGCAGACATAGAACTGAACCTGAGCTAGTCCTTTTTCTAAATTTTGGTTTCTACATCCCCAACTTGTAAAAAGTTTGTAAAGGGATATGAGCTGTTTGCATATATCTGTTCGTGCCTTTGCTTTCATTTCTTCTGGGTATATACCCAGCAGTGGAATCACTGGATCATATGGAAGATCTATACTCAGTTTTTTGAGGAACCACCAAAATGTCCTACACAGTGGGTGGACCATTCCACAATCACACCAGCAGTGGATGAGGGTTCCCATTCCTCCACATCCTCTCCAACACTTATAATCTGCTGTTTTTTAATAGTCGCCATTCTGATGGGTATAAAATGGTATCTCATTGTAGTTTTGATTTGCATTTCCCTAATAGCTAGTGATGTCGAGCATTTTTTCATGTGCTTTTTAGCCATTTGTATTTCTTCCTTGGAGAAGTGTCTTTTCAGGTCACTTGCTCATTTTTTAAATGGATTGTTTTTTCTTTCTCTTTTTGAGTTGTAAGATTTCTTTATATATGCAGGATATTAGAGTCCTATCAGATATTGCCAAATATTTCCTCCCATTGGGTAGGCTGCCTTTTTATTTTCTTGATAACATCCTTTGAGGTGCAAAAGTTTTTAATTTTGAGGAGATCCCATTTATCTACTTTTTCTTTTGCTGCTCATGCTTTGGGTGTGAAGTTCATGAAGTCGTTTCCTATTACAATGACCTGTAGATGCTTCCCTATATTATCTTCCAAGGTCTTTATGGTCTTGGCTCTTATATTTAGATCTTTGATCCACCTTGAGTTGATTTTTGTATAAGGTGTGAGATGATGTTCCTCTCTCATTCTTTTGGATATGGATATCCAGTTCTCCAAGCACCACCTTTGAAGAGGCCATTCTCTCCCAACTGAGTGGGCTTGGTGGCCTTTTCAAATATCAGATGACTGTATATGTGAGGATTTATATCAGAACTCTCAATTTGGTTCCATTGGTCGGTATGTCAATCCTTGTACCAATACCATGTAGCTTTGACCACCGTAGCTTTGTAGTATGTTTTAAAGTCAGGTAGTGTGATACCTCCAACTTCACTTTTCTTTTTCAATATGTCTTTGGTGATTCAGGACCTCTTACCTTTCCAAATATATTTGGTAGTTAGTTTTTCCAGTTCCTTAAAAAATACAGTGTTGGTTTTTATTGGGATTGCATTAAATCTGTAGATTAGTTTGGGTAGGATAGACATCTTGATGATGTTTAGTCTTCCTATCCATGAACAGGGAATATTCTTCCATTTATTTAAGTCTTCTTTGATTTCCTTTAACAGTGTTGTGTAGTTTTCTCTATATAAGTCCTTTGCATCTTTAGTTAAATTCCTAGGTGTTTGATTCTTTTAGCTACTATTGTAAATGGTATTTTTCTTTATTTCCTCCTCAGATTGCTCATTATTAGTGTACAGAAATGCTACTGATTTTTGAGCATTGATCTTATAACCTGTGACATTACTGAACTCCTTTATAAGTTCTAGAAGCTTTGTTGTAGCTTTCTCAGGGCTTTCTACGTATAGGATCATGTCGTCTGCAAGTAATGAAATTTTTACTTCTTCTTTTCCAATTTGGATGCCTTTTATATCTTTTTCTTGCCTCAGTGCTCGAGCAAGTACTTCTAAGACAATGTTAAATAGGAGCGGTGATAGTGGGCATCCTTGTCTTGTTCACAATCTCAGAGGGAAGGCTTTTAGGATTTCAGCATTGAAGATGATGTTAGCTGTGGGTTATTCATATATATCCTTTATCATATTCAGAAAGTTTCCTTCTTTTCCTATCTTTTGCAGTGTTTTTATCAGGAAAGGGTGCTGTATTTTGTTGAATGATTTTTCTGCATCTATAGAGATGATCATGTGATTTTTTTCTTTCAGTTTGTTTATGTGGTATATTACATTGATTGATTTTCTTATATTGAACCATCCTTGCATACCCAGGATGAAACCCACTTGGTCATGGTATATAATTCTTTTTTTTTTTTTTTTCATTTATTACTGACTTTATTAACATTGTGGTCTCAGTCAGTTTCCTCAGAGAGATGTGCTTGCATTTTATTGATGCTTACAGGGGTCAGCAAGTTGAGGGATGGGATAGCATAAATCAGAATGTGCATCAATTCTGATACATCAATTCAAGCCTTTCATTGCTCAAGTGGGTAACTTTAAAACACATGTGCAGATACTGAGAACTCTAAAACCATCGGTCTTGTACTTTCACCAAAAGGCAGGGAAGCCATGGAGGAACAACACATTTTGAAAGTGGAGTAGACCAGAAAAACATCAGTCTTATATTGGATCTCTTCAAATTGAGATAAGACATGGTTATGGATTTTCAGTCTGTTCCAAGGCTTTAGACAGGCAGGTGGCTTGCATACTTAGCAAGGTTGGAGTCACAAAATCAAAGGTAGCATATCTTCTTTATAGAAACATCCAAGAGAGAGTTTGGCATCAAACTGGCTGAAAAGTTTCAAAGGCTGACAAACTTTTCACTGAGTGTTGGTGAGGTTGTAGAAGAGCAACTCTTAGACACTGATCCATTTACTCATTAAGTGATCGAGGTTGTTGGAGGTTCTAGTGTTTTCTAATATACCCATTTCAATACATGGGACCCAGGGTTCCGTTTTGAAGCTAAAAGAAATGAAATCATCAGGGAAATGCTGTCTCCCTGAAAACTTCAGTATTCTGGGGCTGGCTCCTGGAATTCTTGATCCTTAGCTTGTCACATGGCAAGGCCATGGTTGTGTATCCTAGTGTCTCCCTTCTCTTCTGGGTTCCATTGCTCAAATTCTTGCTTTCTGTGTTTTTTCTCTGAATTTCACTCTTGACTGGGAGTCGCTCAACTACAGCCCTGAGAGCCAGCTGGAGGCGTGTCTTGAGGAGCTGTAGCGTGCCCGGCACGCGGACTCCGCGCCGGGCGCCCTGTCCTTACCACGACCTATATTTCTTTTGATATGTTGTTGAATGTGATTATCAAGTATTTTGTTGAGGATTTTAGCATCTAAGTTCATTAGAGAAATTGGTCTGTAATTTTCCTTTCTTGTGGTATCTTTGTTTGGTTTTGGTATTAGGGTAATATTGGCATCATAGAATGAGTTAGGCAGTGTTCCTTCTACTTCTTTTTTTTGGAAGAGCTTAAGCAAGATTGGTGTTAACTCTTTCTGGAATGTTTCATAGAATTCAGCTGTGAAACTATCTGGTCCTGGGATCTTCTTAGTTGGGAGGTTTTTGATGACTGGATCTATCTCTTTACTTGTAATTGGGCTGTTGAGCTCATCTATTTCTTCTTTCATCAATGTAGGCTGTTTGTGAATTTCTAGAAATTTGTCAATTTCCTCTAAATTATCCTTCTTGTTGGCATATAATTTTCCAAAGTATCCTCTTATGATACTCTTTATTTCTGTGGGGTCAGTAGTGATATCCCCTTTCTCATTCCTTATTTTGTGTATTTGCATCTGCTCTCTCTTTTTCTTTGTTAGTCTGGCTAAGGGTTTGTCAATTTTATTGATCTTCTCAAAGAACCAGCTTTTTGGGTTTTTTTTTTTTTTTAGTACTTTCTTATTCTCTTATTTCTTTTAGTTATGCTCTAATCTTTGTTATTTCCTTCTTTCTACTTCCTTTAGCTTTAGTTTCTTGTTGTTTTTCCAATTCCTCCAAGTGTGCAGTTAGGTCTTCAATTTTAGCTCTTTCTTCTTTTTTTAATATATGTATTTATGGCTATGAACTTCCCTCTCAGGGCAGCTTTTGCAGCTTCCCATAGCTTTTGATATGTTGTGTTGTCATTTTCTTTAGTTTCAAGGTAGTTACTGATTTCTTTTGAGATTTCCTCCTTGACCCACTGTCTGTCTAAGAGTGTGTTGTTTAACTTCCATATCTTTGTGCCTAATCTGATTCTCTGGCCCTTAACGATTTCCAATTTCATTCCACTGTGGCCTGAGAAATTACTTTGTATAATCTCAATCTTTCTGAATTCTTTGAGAGTTGTTCTGTGGCCTAGCATGTGGTCTATCTTGGAGCATGATCCATGTGCACTCAAGAAGAATGTAAATCTTGCTGTATTTGGGTGTAGTGTTCTGTATATGTCTATTAGGTCCAGGTCCTCTGAACTATTGTTCAGAGTCTTAGTTTCTTTATTGAGTCTCTGTCCAGATGTTTTGTCTAATGGTGATAATGGTGTACTAAAGTCCCCCAGTATAATTGTACAGACATTTATGTCTCCACTTCGTTTTTCCAGTGTTTGCCTCATGTGTTTTGAGGCACCCTAATTAGCTGCATAAATGTTTATGATAGTTCTCCTTTCTTGAAAGATTACCCCTTTTACTAATATATAGTGTCCATTTTTGTCTCTTACTGAAGTGGAACGCTTCATGCAAATAATGACTCGCAGGAGGAAATTTCAATGAAATCTTTATTACCGGCTGGGGCGCACTCCCTAGTGAGAGTCACACCTAACGTCCAGTGACTGCAGTTTTTATAGAACTCCTTCCCACGTGGCCAATTCTTTTTTGTGCGTGCCAAAAGCAGGATTGGTTCAATCATTATACATATTTCTATAGCAACCGAAAACAGGATTGTTTTAATCATCATATATATTTCTATAGCAAAGCAAGCAAGCAATGTTCCAAAAGCTGATATTTGCCATTAGCGTTCCAGCAGGGAGGGGGAGTGGTTGATCTTTGAGGCATGGCATACTGATTTTTTTCAGACCTGGATGGGCACCTGGTTTCCACCCGCAATTGTTAGAGGATTTTTCTACTGGGAATTTCCTGTTACTGTTCTACCTCCTTCTCATTCCCCACTCCTGTAATAGCATTAGTCAAACCATTGACTCTGCATCAGTGGCCAAGGGATGGAAATGAAGGCGTAATATCATTACCTTCACTGCCTGTATTCTTTTTTGGATGTAGGAAGTGAGGCAGTTAATGAAAATAGGGCCTACTAGAAATCCTAGTAGGACTATGACAAGTGGTCCTGCAGCAGTGGTGATTAAGGTGGTTAGCCATGGGGACCATGAGAATAGGCTTTCATACCAATTGGCACTTTTGATTCTATGTTTTTCTTGTTCACTTAGCCTGTTTCTAACTAATGAGTGACTTTCTTTAGTTTTAGATTGTGACAAGGTTTGAGGTGAGAGACAAGGGGTGATTCCTTGGGTACAGGCGAATCAGGTGCCACTAGGAGCTTTCCAGTAATAGAATTCATCAGTTTCGTTAGAGAAAATAACTGATGAATAGTGGGGGGTTAGGAAAGTTGTATTGATTCTGGCTGAGAAGGGGGCAAAACAGGTGCTGTTTCCTTGTAGGTATCCCAGAGTTAGAATTGGCTTATGACCCCACTTACACAGCTTTTGGCTTTCATTTACTGATATTTTTTGAATATATAGTGATGCATTGGGAATAATGGTTGCCTATTGTTTAAGAAGGCGAAGACAGAGGACAACATGGACAAGAAGGGGGCTCTGGGGGGGTTTTGGTTGGGGAAGGTTAGGTTTTCTGGTTTATTTTTGGGTGGAGTTTCCAGTTCTGAATTAAGGAAAATGTCCTGGTTGGGGCCGACCAGATTAGGTAGAGGAGGTTTAAGAATATCTCGCTGGATAGTGAACTCAGTTCCGGGGTCTCGACCAGTTACATATAGCCTGAGGCCCCATGTTTTACTTCCCTCCCAGGCATCATCAGACCCATTAGTGATGTGGATGTGGATGAGGTTGCCTGACTCTATAGTTGGGTTCTGGGGCCTTGCTTCCCTATTGAAGCTGATGGCAGCATCTTTGGAAGTCCATGGGGCTAAGGTTTTACAGCCCCGTTGGGCACAGTGGTACTGTCCCTAAATATTACATTCTGGGGGCCTGTCTGCAGGGCAGACATAGAACTGAACCCGAGCTAGTCCTTTTTCTAAATTTTGGTTTCTACATCCCCAACTTGTAAAAGAGTTTGTAAGGGAATGTGAGCTGTTTGGCTTTACGTGGTATTCTTTTCCGAGGAGGGAATGTAAATCGAAAGAGAAGGTAGGATTTTTCTTAGTAGTTTGAGTAGCATTAGAACCTTCGCATCTTCGATTCTGGTTATGCTCCAGTAATAGGAGGTTAACTGAAAGCCACTACTAGCGCAAATGCTAGTAACCAGGAGGGACAGCAAACTCATTTGCCAGGGCATTTTTCTCGGTCTGATTGACCATTTTTCTAATCTGGTCCAGCACCTTTAGAGTAGAGAAAAGATATTGGTTGTCATATTCAGATATTTTTTCTAACTCTAACTTGGGCAACAGGGGTGCGGGTCTGCCAAATAATATTCATAGGGTGTAATGCCCTGCACATAGGGGGTACATCTGGCTTTAAGGAAGGCAAAAGGAAGGAGACTCACCCAGTTTTCACCAGACTCCAGAGCCAACTTGCTTAGGGTATCTTTCAAGGTGCGGTTCATTCTTTCAACCTGTCCTGAACTTTGGGGTCGAAATGCACAGTGCAGTTTCTAATTTATACCCAGGGCTTTAGCCAATTGTTGAGTCACCTGCACTATGAAGGCTGGGCCATTATCCGAGCCTATTCTAAGAGGAAGCCTGAATCTAGGAATGATTTCTGCTATCAACTTCTTAACTACTACCGTGGCACTGGATACATACGTCCCAGCTAAAAGCCGGAATGGAGGACTCAAAAGCAAGAAAGTGAACAGTCATCAGGACAGAAAACCCGTTAAAAATCAAGATTCACCGGATAAGTTAAGACTAAGGGTGGGGGAGGCTGAAAGTGAATGGCTGATATTAGAATAGCTACTCCTGCCCTTTTTTGGCTATTGTTAGCTTGTAAAATGGTTTTCCAACCATTCACTTTCAGCCTCCTGGAATCCCTGGGTCGAAGGTGGGTTTCTTGTAGATAGCATATAGATGGATCATATTTCTTTATCCATTCTGCCAATCTGTGTCTCTTGAGTGGTGAATTTAATCCATTAACATTCAGTGTTATTACTCGCAACGAATTTCTTACTTCAGCCATATTTTCTTTGGGTTAATGTATGTCATATGTTGTTTTGTTTCTGTTTTTGTCTTTTTAGCTGTTTTTAAACTCTCCTCCAACTCTCTCTCCCTTGTTTTTTCCTTTCAACTTGTACTTTAGTATTTCTTGAAGTGCAGGTTTCTTAGTGGTCTACTCTCTTAATTTCTGTTTATCTGTGAATATTTTGAACTATCTATCATTTTTGAATGCCAGCTTTGCTGGATAGAAATTTTGTGGGTGGAAGTTTTTTTCTTTTAGTACCTTGACTATGTCATACCACTGTCTTATTGCCTCCATGGTTTCAGATGAGAAATAAGCACTTAATCTTAATGTGCTTCCCTTGTATGTGATGGTTCTCTTTTCTCTTGATGCATTGAGTATTTTCTCTTTGTCTTGAGCATTGGACATTTTGATAAGTATATGTCTTGTAGTAGGCCTGTTGGGATTTATACTTTTTGTGGTGTGGTGTGCTTTCTGGACATGTACATCCATCTCCCTCAATAAGGTTGGGATGTTTTCAGCCATTATTTCCTTCAACACTCCTTCTGTTCCCTTTCCCTTCTCTTCTCCTTCTGGGATGCCCATAATGTGTATGTTTGTGCATTTTGTGTTGTTGATTAAATCCCTAAGTCTCTCCTGGATTTTTTCTATCTTTTTATCCATCTGTTTGATTTCAGATGTTTCGTCTTCCACATCACTAATTCTTTCTTCTGTCTGTTCAAATCTGCTGTTATGTGATTCCAGCATCTTTTTTATTTCTTGGATTGTGCCATTCATCACCATCATATTCATTATCTTTTTATGTATGTTTACAATTTCTTCAGTATGTTCTCCCAATGTCTTCTTAATATCCTTAATCTCTTCCCTCAATTCTTTAAGTTGGTCCATTATATTTGCTTTGACAGCTTTGTTTAGTTGTTCGAAGTTCTGCATCTCTTCCTGGTTTTTAGTTTGTTCATTGGACTGGTTCATGTCTTCCTGTTTCTCAGTATGGTTTGTAATTTTTTATTGCCCTCTGGTCATCATTTTATTTTGATGGGTTTATGCAGTTGATTAGCTTCTCTCTCTGCTCTAGAGTTTTATTTAGCTGGTGGTTCTGTGTGTTTTAAGTTTTCTCTTTGACACTTTGTTCTTCTTGTTCTGTTTCCTTGCTGTTTTCTATGTTCCCTTGAAGGAAAAAGATTAGGGCCAGAGGAATCGAAAGAGGTAAGAAAAGAAAAAGTATAATAGTTATAATAATAAAAGGCAGATCTTAGCAAGTAAACTAAGTTAATTTTTTTTAAGTAACCTTTTTTTTTTTTTTTTTTTTTTTGAGAAATAAGGGACCCAAAAGAAGTTAGTACAACAATAATGTCTATGTTTTATGTCCTACATTATCAGCTGGATGTTAGATATCCTGGTGTATCACTACTCTTAGAGAAGCCGGGAATTGAACTAGGGATCTCATATAATCAAGACAGAAATTCCTCCCTTGTGCTAACTTATTAATTGTGTCAGATAGCTCTTCAGAAAGCTATTTAGTCACTTTCCCCTAGGAAGGTTTTACTCTCCTGTTTGTGGCAGCAGGATTCAGCAGGCTGTATGAGCAGATCCCCCCTCCCCTCTCTTGGTCAGGTTGAGTTCCTTTTTGAAATTCAAATGGGACCCTGATGACTGAGTTCACCTCACTGAAATGGTTTACAAGCCTCTTCTAGACTACCCCTTCCTCCCAGGGGACCCTAAATAGGCTTGTGGAAACTTATTAAGCACTACCTACTGCCTGACTCCCTTAGGGGAGTTGAAATTCTGATAGTGCTCAGTGAAGAACTATTAAATTGGCTGACTCCATCCTCTCTCAAGCCAAGCCTCTGTATCCCAGTGTGGTTAGGTAAATCAGGCTTCTCAGGAGATTTGCCTCTCCTCTCAGCCCGATGCCACTTCAAGCCGGCTGGTGTGTTCCCCAAAGCCCTAAGGGGGTCCAGGCAACCAAACCCACAGAAAGGAAACCCCTCTCTACCCTCTGCCAGAACTCTCCCACTCTCAGAGAGTGCTCCCTCTCTCCAGGTTGCCGGCGGGAGTAGGGGCTCACCCTAGCCCTTTGCCCTGAAGATGGGGCTTAGCTGTCTATGTCTGTGATTTCCAGTTGGGAAAAACTCACTGTTTTATCTTGAGAAATCCACCTCCCTGTCCAGCTCCCTCCAGACTGATGTCCCAAAGGCTCCCAGAACAGCCCACTAGGGCAGGATCCTGTCCCCAATCAGCCATCCTCTGTGAGAGAGATGGTGAGTGCCCACCTAAACTGACACCATCTTTGACTCCTATCCACTTATTTTTCAACAAATTTGTTGACTGCAGACTTTGTGTACACATTGAGTAGAAGTCCAGGTACAAGGATCACAACTCCCACCATCATGGAGCTGCAGTGCAGAGGGGAGAGATGAGAATCAGAATGAAGCTTTCAGTCTCCTTCTCATGATAATGGTCATCTATTCTGTGGAGAGTAGGACAATTTTCCTTTAATCAGGAGTACAAAACAAAATCTGTACTTTAGAATTCTTGGATGAGAAAATATTTTAAAAGTAAAATGATATACTATATATAGTGGGAAAGATTCACATGGTAGAATGATTACAGAGTGAATCCTGACCTCTATTTACCCTTCTAGAGGAAATTACTTTTAGTGACTTCTTGATGATCTGCCCTAAAGAGTCTATGCATATAGAACTACTTTATGTAAGTAGGTATATATTTACAGAACTTAGCTTATCTCTAAAGGGTGAAACTTACATACTTTGCATCTACCTTGATTTCAGTTTTTTGTCCTATATTAGCACATATTCTCCTTTCGATTTTAAAATGTATTATGAAATTTATAGTAAAGCTGAAAAAGAATTTTCTAAAAATATGATGCAATTTTCAAAGTACTTGTAGACTATCCACTCCTTGAATTAGTATTTCTCTCCAGTGTATTAGGCTTTTAGCTTGGTACCTAAGAATAGCTATCTTTTACTGAATTTTCAACTGTTACATGCACTATTTCAAATGCTTCATTTAAACATCCAATTGAACATATCAAGAAAACCTGTGAGATAGTGACTGTTACCTCCAATATACAGAATTGTAGAGTGAGTCCTACAATGGGTAACTTATTCAAGTCACAATGTTCTCCTATCAATTCTCTCTCATCACACATCACCTCCTATATACCTCCATATCACAGTCAAAACTGTTAAATAAGTGTGATTTTATTATCAACTCCCTTGATAATTCCGTATTTCATAATGTATACAAAGTCAATATTTTAAATCCATAATTTCAGGGAGAATCTTTGGGATTTATAAAGAGATGAACCTAATAGTACTGTTAGGTATAATGGAAGGCTAGAAAAAAGAGACTTACATAGTATATTAGTCAGCCAAGTGGATGCTGATGTAAAATACCAGAAATCTGTTGGCTTTTATAAAGGATATTTATTTGGGGTAGAAGCTTGAAGTTACCAGGCCATAAAACATAAATAACTTCCCTCACCAAAGTCTATTGCTATGTGTTGGGGCAAGGTGGCTGCCAACATCTGCTAAGAGTTCAGGCTTCTTGGGTTCCTCTCTTCCTGGGGCTCCATTTCTCTCTGGGCTCAGTTGTTGTGCTCTCTCCACAAGGCCAGCTGTAGACTATTAGGTGAATGGCTCTGTCTCTCTTCCCTGAGCTTCTGCCATGTTGAAGGAGCTTTCTCTATTGCGCTGTATTCTTCTCCTGTGTGTTCACTTCCCAGGCTCCAGCTCAAAACTCAGCATCAAGACACCAACTCAGTTCTCTGCTCTGCCATGTACATTTATCTGTGAGATCCCACCCACCAAGGGTGTGGGGACTCAACATCCTACTGACATGGCCCAGTTAAGGCACTAATCATAATTTAATCATGCCCAGAGGAACAGACCAGTTTACAAACATAATCCAATATCTATTTCTGGAATTCATAAAAAATGCCAAACTGCTACACATAGGTAATTGATATGCATTGGGGCATGAATGGAGCTAATCATTGGGAGCTTAACTCAGCTACCCACAAGATATATGTCCTTGGAAAGTTTTATTAATTTCTCTGAGCCTCAGTCCCTCTTCTTTTTATTAAAGAAATTCCTAAGGCTCATTGTCATACTTCAATTAAAATAAAACATGTACTCTATAACCCATGCCAGTGACAGAACACAATAAGAAATATAAATAATATTAATAATTTCAGGGCCTGTCAAGAGGAAAATAAGAAGAAGATTCCTTGGACATAGACTTCCCAGTAAGAAGAGAGCTCAGTTATTTATTTATTTATTTATTTATTTATTTATTTATTTATTATCTATCCCCTGATCCTACAGCCATTAAAATTTTATGTAATCTTCTAAATCAAACATGATATCAGTCATCAAAGGGAAAATGGTAAGAAAAGTCCTTGGACATAGACTTCCAAGTAAGAAGAGCCCTTAGTACTTAATTATCTAGACCCAATCCTTAGTAATTAATTATCTAGGTCCTAATGTTATAGTCATTAAAAATTTATGTAACCTTCTAAATCAAAGATGATATCAGTGATTATAATATGACCCAGGAAGGCAAAAGGACTTGTGTTTATGTTTAAAATATTCCTTGTTATGGATTGGTTAATGTCCTCATAAAACACATGTTCAAATTCTAATTCCTGGTGCTGAGGATGTGAATTCATCTGTAAATAGAATCTTTGGAGATGTTACAGCAGAAGTTAAGGTCAAAATGAATCAGGATGGGACTTAATCCCATTGGAAACATGCTGAAGGCATATGGACAGGAGGATATGTCCTGTAGATCTTCCCAGCATTGGAGCCACAGAATTTGTGTCCACAGTCAATGATCACTGTTTCTGTCATAGAAGCCCAAAAAATATCACACCTATTCTGCGCTTGGAGGTTGGCGAGGTCGGCTGTGATGGCCATTGTGCTATGAGGAATTCTCCCTTCATTAAGGTCTGCTTCTCCAGGAGCAAGGAAATGTGAGGATCTGAATTCTTAGTATTTTGTCTCTTTCCTGGTGTGCAGGCTATATATTTTTCAGGGTCCTCAGGAAGCTATAGCTTCTTAGATCTATTTCTGCTTCCTTTCTTACAACTGTATAAGCTGGTACCAGGAGGAGATTTTGCCCCCAATTATTCACTGCTCTTCATCATTTTCTCTACTTTTACCCAGTGACCTAATTTCAACTTGGTAATCCTCTGGATCAGGAAGAAGCCATGATTTCATGAAGCAATGGAAATCATGACAACATAGGGATATCATTAACAAAATCCAGGCTGTAAGCAATTCTGTGAGAAAATTTACCATGTTTCATCAACAAAAAATAGCAAGGAATAAAGAGTACAACACATATTAAAGAGATGAAGAACATGTATATGACAAAATTTTACCTGCATTTTCTCCAGCTTCTAGTATATTCATTTCCAAAACAAAAAATAACACAATTGAGACAGTGGATACATAATAAACAAAATAGGTGATTGTTATAAATCTGATAATATGTTATGATTATGTAAGGGATGGATACTCTATACTCAAGAGATACATGGTACCATGTGGGCACATAAAAAACTATGATGAGACTTCCAGGAAATGGCACTGAAGTAGGTAGGCAGAGTCTGACACTCAAAAAAAAGCAGAGAGAAGACATGGACCTAGCCAACAGAGCTTCTTTGTATATATATATAGAACAAGAAGGTGCTCTGAGTCATCTAGGAGGGTACTGGAAAGATAAAGAAGCCAAAGAAAACCATGAGTTGCTCACACCTGTGGCTGGAAATGGCACATATACCCCAGCATCAGGGCAAGTAGCCTTGGTGGAGCCCCTGGTGCACTGCTGCCAACAGACAGGGAGGAGGCATGCCCTGGGAGGAAGAGGGGACTGAAAGGGGGTGGAGAGTGGTTTCTTGGCAGTGAGTTTGGCCAGCTGAGACCCGTTTGAATCTCAGAAGGGACTCTGACCCAATGGGGAGAGGGGAGGGGGTTCTACTTAGGCAGGCTATCATGCTCAGCCACATGGGAAAAGGAACCAGATTAGAGAGGGGTGGGACAAGTGCCTAATCAGCAGGACTCTAGCACATTGTAGAAGTCTAAAACACCTGGGGGAAAAGGGGCAGATCGCTTTGAAGCCTAATTAACCTAAGGAGACAATTTAGCTCAGTGGAGGAGTTCCTGCCTTGCATATACAAGGTATCTGGTTTGATTCTCAGGTCTTCTTAGAGAACTGATCCAGACAGTGATCCATCAGATTATCAGGCACCCAGCTTACACCTAATGACAGGGAACATATAGACATTCTTTTTGTTTTAGGCTTTCTTGGATCTGTTATTTTTTTAAGTGGTCCTTTTTTCCCCCTTATTTTACTCACTAAAACCCAGTACATCACTGTCAGAGGGCAGGCTGCAGGGTGATTGATTGATGAACACCAGCAGCCTGAGAACTCCTTAGGGGTTGTAGCAGTTTGATATTATTGATGAATCCCCAAAAGATATATTATATTATGTTTGTAAACTGGTCTCTTCCTCTGGGCATATCAAAGTGTATTGGATTTAGAGGTTTTACTTTTACTTAATTAAATTATGATTAGGGCTTTGATTAGGCCACATCAGTAGTCCCCTTGGTGGGTGGGGACTCACAGATAAAAGGCATGGCAAAAGAAGAGAGTTGGCGTTTTGATGTTGGAGATCTGATGTGGAGTTTTTGAGCTAGAGCTCTGGGAAGTAAGCACACTGAGAAGCTTGGTCGTGAGGAAGGAGAGAAGGCCCCAGGAAAAGAGACAAGCTGTTTGCCTGATAGGCTACAGCTGGCCTTGTGGAGACAAGAAGCAGCTGAATCCAGAGAGAATCAAGCCCAGGGAGAGAGACAAAACCTAGAAAGCCTGACCATGGACCCTTAAGAGGAAGAGGAAGGCTGAACCTCAGTAGCCATCTTGATCCAACACGTGGCAACAGACATTGGTGAGGGAAGTAACTTATGCTTTGTGGCCTGGTAACTATAAGCTTCTACCTCAAATAAATACCCTTTATAAAAAATCAACCAATTTCTGGTATTTTTCATCAGTACCCCTTTGGCTGATTAATACCAGGACCTAAGAGGGAAGACTGTTTTTCCTTGGTTTTTTTTTTTTTTTTTTTTTTCCTTTTTTAGTTGCTGCTGTTTTGCTTCTTGTTTGTTACATTTCCCCTTTTTTGTTTCACCTTTTTTTCTTTTACTGATTTTTTCTACCCACGTTATTTCTTTCCTTTCTTTCACTTCTCTATCTTCTGTTTTCTGTTTTTTTGTGTGTGTTTTGTTTTGTTTTTTTCTTTCATTCCACCTCTTTTTGTTTGGTCTTAACTTTTTAAATTTTTAATTCTCTTTCTCTTTTTTCTGTTTTCTTTTCTTTTCTTTTTTTTTTTTTTTTTTTATTTTTTAATTTTGTCATATTTTTTCTTTTCTCTTTTCCTCTCTTCTCATCATTCTGGCCTTTTAATTCATTCTATGTATTTTTCTCTATTTTGTTTCTCATTTTATTTTTCCTATTCCAATTTTTTATTCTTATTCCGCTGTACTTCTCATTATTTCTTACTCATGTTAATTATTTATTTCCTAGGTCTGTACAGTTCCTCTTCTACCTTTATTATTATTACTATTATTCTTTTTCTCTTTCTTATATTCTGGTCCTAATTTTTTTCAAGGGAACATAGACAACAGAAAGGAAATAGAATAAGAGGAACAAAGTGTCAAAGAGAAATCTTACCACACACACAAAAGCAACAAAACAAAACCTCAGATTAGAAAGAAAAGCTAACCAACTGAATAAACACATCAAGGTGAACAGATACCTAGACACTAATAAAAAGTTACAAGCCATACTAAGAAACAGGAATATATGGCCCGGTTTAATGAAAAAACTAAAACAGGAGGAGATGAAGAACATGGAGCAACTATCAGAGATGTCCAAACAAATATCATGAATCAACTTAATGAAGTGAAGGAAGACATTAAGGATATGAAAAAGACACTGGCGGGTAGTGGATGTGGCTCAGGTGACTGAGTTCTTGCCTACCACGTGAGAGCTTGCTGGTTCAATTCCCAGTGCCTCCTAAAGAAGGCAGCAACCTGATGTGATGGGCAGGCACAGCAAACTGACACAAGAGACACAAGAAGAGAAAATATAATGAGAGCTACAATAAAGCAGAGGTTCCCAGTACCTCCTAAAGAAGAGAGCTAGCTGATGTGATGGGCAGGCACCATGAGCTAATGCAACAAGATGATGCAACAAGAGATGTGGGGAAGAAGATACATAATGAGAGACGCAACAAAACAAGGAGTGGTGGTGTCTCAAGCAATTAGGCACCTTGCTCCCACATCAGATGTCCTGGGTTTGGCTCCCAGTGCCTCCTAAAGAAACAAGGAAAATGAACAGACACAGAAAATGAAAAACAACAAGGAGGTGGGGAGAATTAAATCTTTAAAAAAAGAAGACACTGGGAGAACATATGAAAAAATTGCAAACATACATAAAAAGATAACGGTTATCATGGTGATGATGGCACAATGCAAGAAATCAAAATACACTGGAATCACATACAAGCAGATTTGAACAGGCAGAGGAAAGAATTAGTGATGTGGAAAACAGTACATCTGAAATCTGACAGATAGTATAACAGGTAGATAAAAAGATAGAAAAAATCCAGCAGGCCCTTAGGGGCATGAATGAGAACACAAAATGCACAAACATACACATTATAGGCATCCCAGAGGGAAAAGAGAAGGGAAAGGGGGCAGAAAGAGTTTTGGAGGAAAAATGGCAGAAAAACTCCCAACTCTATTGAAGGACATACACGTACATGTCCAAGAAGTGCAGTGCACCCAAACAGTATAAATCCTAAAAGGCCTACCACAAGACATATATTTGTCAAATTGTCCAGTGCTCAAGACAAAGAGAGAATATTGAGACAGCAAGAGCGAAGAGATGCATCACATACAAGGGAAGCTTGATAAGATTAAGTGCTGATTTCTCTTCTGAAACCATGGAGGCAAGAAGTCAGTGGTATGACATAGTTGAGGTGTTAAAAGAAAAAAAACTTCCAACCAAGAATTCTTTATCCAGCAAAGTTGGCATTCAAAAATGAGGGAGATTTCAAAACATACACAGATAAACACAAATTAAGAGAGTTTGCCAATAAGAAACTGCCCTTCAGAAAATACTGAAGGGATTTCTGCAGGTTGAAAGGAAAAAACAGGAAAGACAGAGTTGGAGGAGCACGTATGAACAACTAAAAAGATAAAAAGAGAAATAAAAACAACATATGGCAGACATGATCCTAAAAAATTTATGGCTAATGTAAGTAATTCCTTGGCAGTAATAACATTGGATGTTAATGGATTAAACTCTCCAGTCAAGAGATCCAGATTGGCAGAATGGATAAAGAAATATGACTCATCTATATGCAGTCTACAAGAAATCCACCCTAGACACAGGACACAAGGAGGATGAAAGTGAATAGTTGGAAAACAATTTTACATGCAAACAATAAACAAAAAAAGGGTGGGAGTTGCTATACTAATATCAAACAAAATAGACTTTAAATGCAAAACTACCACAAGAGGTAAAGAAGACCACTATATATTAATGAAAGTGATAGTCAATCAAGAAGAAAGAACAATCATAAACATTTATGTACTTAACCAGGGAACCTCAAAATACATGCAGGAAACATTGAAAAAACTAAATGAAGAAATAGATATCTCTACAATTATAGTGGGGGACTTTAATACACCATTATCTCCATTAGACAGAACATCTCAATAGAGGATCAATAAAGAAGCAGAGACCTTGAATAATACATTAGAGGATCTGGACCTAATAGACATATACAGAACATTACACCCAAATGTAGTGGGGTATACACTCTTCTTGAGCACACATGGAACATCCTCCAGAATAGACCACATGCTAGGCTAAAGAACAACTCTCAATGAATTCAGAAAGATTGAAATTCTACAAAGTAACTTCTCTGACCATAATAGAATGAAGCTGGATATCAGTAAGGGGCAGAGAAACAGATTAGGCACAAAGATATGGGTGTTAAACAGTGCACTCTTAGACAAACATAGGGTCAAGGAGGAAATCTCAAAAAAAAAATCAGTAACTACCTTGAAATTAATGAAAATAACAACACAACATATCAAAACCTATGTGATGAAGCAAAAGCTGTACTGAGATGGAATTTCATAGCCATAAATGCTTATATTAAAAAGAAAAGAGAGGTAAAATCAAAGACCTAACTGCACACCTGGAGGAAGTACAAGAAGAACAGCAAAGTAAACCCCAAAGAAAGTTGAAAGAAGATAATAACAAAGATTAAAGCAGAGCTAAATGAAATTGAAAATTTTAAAAACTAGGAAAAAAAAAAAAGCTCGTTCTTTGAGAATTAAGAAAATTGACAAGCCTTTAGTAGACTAACAACAAACTAAATAGACAAGATTTAAATACATAAAATAAGAAATGAGGAAGGGGATATCACCACTGACCCCATAGAAATGAAGGGTATCATAAGAAGATACTTTTAAAAAATTTTATGCCAACAAGATGGATAATTTACAAGAAATGGACAAATTCCTGGAGACACACAAGCAGCCTACACTGATGAAAGAAGAAACTGATGAACTTAACAGACCATTCACATGTAATGAGATAGAATTAGTCATCAAAACCTCCCAGCTAAAAAGAGCTGAGGACCAGATGCCTTCACAGGTCAATTTTACCAAACATTCTGGAAAGAACTAACACCAATTCTGCTTAAAATCTTCTAAAATAGAAATGGAGGGAACATTGACTAACTCAATCTATGATACCAACATCACCCTACTACCAAAACCAAAGATGCCACGAGAAAAGAAAGCTCTAGACCAATCTTCCTAATGAAACTAGATGGTAAAGTCCTCCAAAAATATTTGCTAATCGTATTCAACAACACATCAAATTAACTATACACTATATCCAATGGGGTTTCATCCTTGGTATGCAAGGTATGCAAGGATGGTTCAACATAAGAAAATCAATGTAATACACCAGACCAAAATTTTAAAATCGCATGATAATTTCAATAGATGTAGAAAAAACTTTTAACAAAATAAAGCACCCTTTCCTGATATAACACTTCTAAAGATAGGAATAGCTGGAAACTTCCTCAACGTAATAAAGGGTACGTATGAAAAACCCACAACTAACATCCTATTCAATGGTGAAATCCTGAAAGCTTTCCTTCTAAGATCTGGAATAAGACAAGGGTGCCCACTGTCACCGTTCTTATTTAAGATTGTGTTAGAAGTTGTTGCTCAAGCACTTAGGCAAGAAAAAGATATAAAAGGCATCCAAAATGGAAAAGAAGAAGTAAAATTTCACTATTTGCAGATGACATGATCCTATACATGGAAAGCCCTGAGAAACCTACAACAAAACTTCTAGAGCTGATAAATGAGTTCAGTAAAGAGGCCAGTTATAAGATTAAAGTGCAAAAATCAGTAGCATTTCGGTATACCAATAATGAGCATTCTGAGGAAGAAATCAAAAAAAGAATCCCATTTACAATAGCAACTAAAAGAATCAAATACCTAGGAATAAATTGTACTAAAGATGCAAATATCCTTTATGCAGAAAACTACACAGCACTGTAAAAGGAAACTCAAAAGATCTAAATAAATGGGAGAATATTCCCTGTTCATGGATAGGAAGACTAAACATCATTAAGATGTCAATCCTACCCAAAATAACTCACAAATTTAACACATTCCCACGGGATTTTTTAAAGCATTTTTTACTGAATTGGAGAAGCTAACTATGAAATTTATTTGGAAAGGGAAGGGGCCCAAAATAGCCAAAGACATATTGAAAAAGAAAAATGAAATCAAAGGCATCACACTACCTGACTTTAAAACATACAAAGCTACAGTAGTCAAACTGCATGGTACTGGCACAAGGATAGACATACTGACCAATGGAACAGAATTGATAGTTCTGATATAGATCCTTGCATATATGTTCAACTGATATTTGACAAAGCCACCAAGCCCACTCAGCCTATTCGACAAATGGTGCTTGGAGAACTGGATATCCATGTTCAAAAGTTTGAGAGAGGAAAAGCATCTCACACCTTATACAAAAAATAATTTAAGATGGATCAAAGATAAATATAAGAGCCAAGACCATAAAGATCTTGGAGGATAATGTAAGGAAGCATCTACAAGTTCTTGTGTTGGGAAGTGGGTTCATGAAATTTATACCCATAGCACAAGAAACAAAATTAAATATTAGATAAATGGTACCTCCTCAAAATTAAAAACTTTTGCACCTCAAAAGAGTTTGTCAAGACAGTGAAAAGGCAGCCTATTCAATGGGAGAACATATTTGATGACCATATATCTGATAGGGGCCTAATACCCAGCATATGTAAAGAAATACTACACCTTGAACATAAAAAGACAACTCATTTAAAAAATGGGCAAGAGATTTCAATAGACACTTCTCTAAAGAATATTGCAAATGACTAAAAGGCACATGAAAAGATGCTCAGTATAACTATCTATTAGGTCAGTGCAAATCAAAGTTTCAATGAAATATCATCTTACACACTTTAGGCTGGCAGCAATTAAAAAACAGAGGACTACAAGTGTTATAGAGGATGAGGAGGAATGGAAACACTCATCCACTGCTGGTGGGAATGTAGAATGGTACAACAATTGTGGAGGATAGTTGGGTAGTTCCATAGGAAGCTAACTATAGAACTGACATATGATCCAGCAAAACACTTCTGGGCATATACCCAGAAGAATTGAAAGCAGGGATGTGAACAGATATGAGCACACCAATGTTTATAGTGGTATTATTCACTATTGCCAAAATTGGAAGCAACCCAAATGCCCATAAGATGGATGGATAAAAAAACTTTTGTATACACATACAATTGAATATTGCTCAGCTGTAAGAAGGAATGCAGTACTACCACATGGGATAACATGGATGAAACTTGAAAACCTTATGTTGAGTGAAGCAAGCCAGGAACTGAAGGAAAAATGTTACATGAGCTCACTGATATGAATTAAGCAAATTGAGCAGACTTACGGAGCTACAGTCTGGAAGACAGGTTTTCAAGAGACAGAATGGGAGTAGAGGGTTGTGAGCCAATGCCCATATGGACAAAATCTATGATAAGGTGGAAAGGTGTAGTAGTGAAGTAGATGGGCATGTCAATGGAACATTGATGCTATTGGGTTAGGTGGTGCTGGCCTGTGAGGGGTGTAGGGTGGGGGTTGCACTCTCCATGGAACTGGAGGAAGGGTTGGGGGAGGGAGAAGATGAACTCTGGGGATTTGTGGGTATGTGGTTGAAACTACAACATCAGGAATTTATTTTGCCAAATACAGCAGGGGAAGGTTACTGGTTTATGGTGTTGGATGTGGGGGGCATGTGGGACAAGGCAAACATGGTGCAGGCATCTAGGGAGTATGTGAGTGTTCATCCTATAATAGTGCATTGTATCAGTGGGTGGAGACCCACACAATGAACTAGAAGGTGTTGGCCTCCCATCCTGGGGAGTCCTGCTATTTTCTCAAATAGAGGGGCAGGAGTCTTTCAAGAGCATAGGCGGTGCCTAATAGGGGAGGACAGGCCAGTATGTCAAACCCTCAATGTTGTTGCAAATAATTATGAATATTGTTCTTCAAGGAGTGAAGCTAGGGGGTTGCCATGGGTCTTGAGGGGAGAAGGAGAAAGGAATAGAATAGATGGAACATGGGGCATTTTGGGGGTTTTGGAACTGTTCTACCTGATCTTGCAATGATGGATATAAGCCATGTTAAATTTCATCAAAATTTATAAAATTGTATGGTCCAAAATGTAAACCATAACGTAAATCATTGACCATGGTTAGTAGTAATGCTTCAATATTTGTACATCATTTGTAACAAATGTACCATCCACACGTAAAATGTTATTAATGGGGAAAAGGGAAAAGGGGGAGGATGTTGGGTATATGGCAATCCCCTTTATTATGTACATGCCTTTTCTGTAACCTAAAACTTCTTTGAAGAAAAAATGAAAAAAATAAGACACTGGGAGAATAAATGGAGGAAAATATCACTGTACATACAAGACAACAGCTCTTGCAGTGATGAAAGACATAATGTCAATTTTTAAAGAATTTATTTATTATTTTCTATTATTTCAAAAATAATAATTTGAAATAATTTGTCTTTTATTTGTCATTTTTAAAAACTACCATTATTATTTCATTTTCTTAAGAATTTTATTCGGTTATTTTGTTGGCTTCATTTTTGAAGAAGTTTTGGATCACAGAAGTATTACAACTGTGGCAGGGGAGGATCATTGGTGTCAGTGATGGGGGAATTCATGGGAGGAGGTTTACCTGGGGCATACCTATAAGGCATGTGAATGAGTCCAAGTGTTCATGGGGCATTGTCATGGTGGGTGGAGATCCACACAATAACTGAAAGAACATCCAATTCCCTTCCTGGGGAGTTCTGCTGCATTCTCTAATGGGACAGCAAGAATCCCCTGAGTACAGGGGAAGTGACTAGTGAAGAATGATGGACCATTGAAGGGCCCTTGTTATTGATGACCCTTATGAATCTTTTCTTTTGAAATTGAAATTTAGCCTAGTATTATAGGATACCTAAGAGTTACCATCTGAGATCCTCCTGGTTTCTCAAATGTGACCTCTCTCTAAGCCAAACTCACCATAAATGCATTACCTTTCTCCCAACATGACTCCCAGAGATAAGCCTCCCTGGCACTGAGGGATTACCACAAAGTACCAACTGTAGTGCAGCTAGAAAAAGAAATTGACCAAAGGGACAAAAGATAAAGACAAATGAGTTTATATGGCTAAGAGTCTTCAAAGTGAATGGGGAGGTCATTCCAGAGATTACATTTTTGCACATCTCAACAGGATCTTATTGACTGCCACTGTAAATATTACCTCAAATAGCAGGGCTCCTGAGGACTCTGAAAACATCCAGACACTATAGGCAGTAATGAAAGCTCAGGAGTTTGGCACCCTGCCAGTAGGCCCTAATTGAATTTATATTCCCAAGTGTGACAGAGTTGGACTCAGTTGTGGTTTCCCTAATCATGGCTGTTCTGCCCCTTCTATTTGAACCTATAATTAGTACTAGAGTTGATAGGCTTATGTCCAAGAGACTTAATTCTTTGGGCTTTCCATGTGCCAGTCAGGCTCTGAATCTCAACAGAGTTGTAACACCTCTTCTCCAGTTCATTGTACTCACCCTGGACAACTAACAAGGAAATGATGATGGACAATGACCATCCCAAGGAACAGAGTGTGTCTACAACTACAAGCAAGATAGTCTTATTCATCTTGCCCATGGGACCTAAGCCCCTCTCAATTAAATGTGGAGTGGTCATCACCATCCCACAATCCACAGGATTGGGGAAAGAATGATGGACTAGAGTAGACTTAATGGTATTCTACTACAAACTTATTGTGATTCTAGCAATGGAAGAACTTTTATCATTTATGTGCTGGCAGTCACCACCAGAAGTTCTGAGGGGAGAGAGGGAAAATTAGGAGTAATATGGGACCGTTTTGGGGACATTGGAATTGTCCTGAATGATGTTGCAATAACAGATACAGGACATTATATATCTTGCCATAACTCACAAAATTGTGCAGGGGAGAGTTTAATGTATAATATAAACTACAATCCACACTTAGTGGCAATGCGCCAATATGTGTTCATCAATTGTAACAAGTATACCACACTAACGAAGGATATTGTTAATGAGGGAAAGTGTGGGAGGGGTAGGGAGTGGAGCATATGAGAATCCCCCACATTTTTATATAACATTTATGTAATATAAATATCTTTTAAAATAATAATAATAAAGTATTTTTTAAAAACTTATGTTCAAGATTGTCTCTAAATAAAGATGGTTGACTTTTAAAGAAAAGAAAATAAATTAAAAAACTGTGATGTCTGGGATTTCCTTAAAAATAATTGGATGTAGTTGATGAGTGGTGATATAAATTGGTTAATGTTTACCTGGGATTTACACAGCCTTCTTTAAGCTAAAATTCTCACTTTCTCCTCCATCCCAAAGCTATCTGATCCCTTTTTCTCTCCCAAAGGAATTATAGGTAGTAAATTTTAAATACCTACAATGAAATTACTATATAGGATTTAATTTAGTCCAATTTTCAAACATATGCTCTTAAATATTATAATTCAGTTTGGGAAGGTGGATATCTGATCATAATAAAATATTTCTAATTATTTAAGTTTCAGTAAGGGTATTAGTTTTATATTAATTAATTTTTTCTATAAATGACATATTAAGAAATATTCACACATGTTATCATAAGATGCCTAGGGATTTGTTTCAAATCAATGGTGAAAGGGAGACGGTAGTCAAGAGATAAAAATTGGCAGTTAATTAACAATTCTAAATATTGTTTTCTTTATGCATAAAATTCTTTCTATTATTCTTTCTACTATTCTGTATGATTGAAATATTCTATAAATTGATTTTTTTAAGACTAAAGCTTATAAATTGGCTTGTGTGTTGCTTCCTAATACTAGCCAAGTTAAGTTCCCTCTTAATCCCTTCTTTGGGCCTCAATTCACTTTACTACTTATATCTCAAAGACCTCAGACACCTTCATTCTTCTTTTGTCTCAGAGAGGCCCCAACCATACCTGTCTTTTCTTTCTACATCAATGACAACAACTTCCTAGTCCCCTTAAGTTCACAAAATTATCCCAAATTGATGTGAATTGAGCCTGAGGAAAAATCAAGGCAGGCATTTGGTTTCTGTCTGCTTATATGATAGGTGGGTTAGATTACAAGCCTTATCTCAGAGTAGAGTCACAGAATGGTGGGTCTGGGATGGAAATTCTCCACCTGATGTTTTACATTGTATTCAGTTCAGTATCATTGGAGTCCTTCTCCAGTCTATCCTATCATCCAGATTTTTATGCAAGTATGATTTGTCCTTTTATCATTGGTTATTTGCAGAAAGTTTTTCAGGGGATGTCTTACATTGCATGTTGATGACATCACCTCTATAGCACATTAGTTTTTTATCTGATTATAGGATCAGCACAGTGACACTATTTGATCATTGAAGAAACTCAGGATATGAAAATGGTCATGTGTTTGGGTCTCTGTCCAATCTTAAATTTCTCTACTCCAATATCTTCACCTACCTACTTGTTGAAGATTCCCACTCTATCTGGCTGACTGAGACTTCTTTCCTGAGTGTTAGAATTTCCAACTGCTTATTGAAATTCACCGCTTGTTTTGTCAATGGCATCAACAGCCCAATATAAACAACATCAGAGTTCACTTTCTCCCCTAAACTACTCATCTGCATAGTTTCTTATGTCAGCAGTGACACCAACAATAACCTCAAGGTCCAAATCTTGAACCTGGAGTTTCTCTCTCTCTCATCCTACATAGCTTAATCAGAAGTCCAATTTCATTTGGGGGTCATCTTTTGTAATTTTCTTCTTTATACAATATATATTTTCTCCAGATTAGGATGTACAGAATTCCATAATTAAAAGACCCTTACAAAATTCATTTTTGTACTGGAGTTATACTCCATTTTTATGTTCCCAGGTACCTGATAGCTCACCACAGTTAGAGTGTGCATGGAAGCAGAATCTAGCTGCATCAATTTCTTCATTCTAATAACAATAAGAATAGTCCTAACTTAAAAACATATATGAACATTGAGGGAGAGATTTATGATGGATGAACTGCCTACAGCCTGCTTTGGGACTGCTAACAGAATAAATGTGAGGTGTGGTGTGGACAGCTGACTGGAGAAAGAAGGTATGGCAAGTACATGGATTTAATAAGCACTTTCTGTTAAGTGTTTGAGCTGTGACTCAGTAGTTCTTTCTGTTTCATATTCTTTCCATTTTTCATGATAAGTCATTAAAATATTGTATCACCTATGAATGAACTGGTTACAGGAATTCTGGTGGTGGTCCTAATGTTTTCACTTAATAAAAGTCAGAAAATGGATTGACCTCAGGGAAAATGACTGGAATTCCAATGTCCTTTACCCCACAATAATAATAAATAAAATAATCAAAGACTGCCAGAATCAACTTTTTCAAAACTCTGAAAAATAATCAAAATTTGCACCAATCAAATGTAAACAAGAAGAGACTTCCAGGAAGATGGCCTCAGAGTATGTAGGCAGGGCTCAACTCTCTCACAAAATAAATAACTAAGGATCAGCAAAAAGATATCTGAGGGAGCTGCTTTGGGGATCTGCAGGCCAGAATATTGCACATCATCTGGGAGGCTGAGGGACAGAGAGACGAAGAAGGTGACATGAAAATCTACTAGCCACAGTGTCCTGGATAAACAGCTTTGAAAAACCTGAGGAGGCTCACTGTAGCCAAATGAGAAGGTAACAGGCATCTTCCTCCCAGGGAAGAGGGAGAGTGCAGCAGAGGAACATGAGCAAGAAAAGAAAAAATAGATAAATTGTAATTCATCAAAATTCAAAATGTGTGTGCATCAAAGCATATTATTAAGAAATTGAAAAGACAACCAATAAAATGGCAGAAGATATTTGGAAATCATATATATGGTAAGGGTGTGATATGCACAATATATACATATATATTACCTTTAGATTTAGAAACCAAAAGGTTTATAAACACTTATAACTCTGCAACTAAAAGACAAACTACCTACATACAAAAAGGGCCCAGGATATGAATAGGTATTTTTATAAAGGTGATATACAAATGTCCAATAAGCATGTGAAAAGATAACAGATCTCCTTAGACATTTAGGAAATGCACATCAAAACCACAATATGATATCACTTCATAACCCCTAGAATGACTATATTAAAAATATAGGAGAGAGAGTATATCTTGGGAACAGCGTTCGTTGGCAATTAATAAAAACCAGTATTTGTAAATTCTACTGAAAACCAAATAGGTTTTGACAGCCAATGAATAGAAAGTAAAGAAAAAATGAAATGGAGGTAGAATTTAGAGTCTAAGATAGACTTTAAAAGCATACCAATCTATTAGAATGTACACTTAATTTAGTTTCAGTTTCAACTATACGATCTCACAAGAAATAGTACCACTATTTGGAATTGGATATCTGATGACAAAAATTTCTTTCTAATTATTTCAAGGTGTGATAATGATACAGTAATGTTAATTAAAGAGTATCAAGAGAGGTATAATGAACTGTTGCTAGATGAAATCATATGATGTCTAGGGCTTGCTTCAAATTGGGGAGTAATGTTGGTGAAGCTGTATATAAAAATATGACATTGAGTTAATAATTACAGAACATGACTGATGAATTGATAAATAAATATATTCATCCATGTATTATATCATTGTCTCTACTATTCCATATACTTGAAATATAGTATAATCAAGAGTCTTTGTTTCTAAAAAATAATCTTTTGAAATCTTTGTCACTGCTTCCTTCCAGCAAAACTAGCCTCTCTCTTATTTCATCTTAGCTTATCTCTTTACTCCTCCTCAAAGCTTTCAGATTCATTTTGTCTCCTTTCTTCCTCCTTCTTTCTACATTCTCCATCCAATCCTACCACAATACACTTCCTATGCCCACTCATCTAACACCACAAAGTACTTCATTTTTTGATTAATAAATTTAGAAAAATTGAGATTGTGGAAAGAACAATGCAGTAGGGTGCCATTTGCCTGTAAATTAAGTGGGATGGATTCCAGCCCTGACCTCCTAGTTTCTGTGTCATTAAGGGGTGTTTTCTTGATATACAAGACTTTCTGGAATATAGGAAAACAAGGGTAGCTACCCTCAATTTCCTTTTTAATTGAGTGTAAATATAAACACAGATATAAATCTTATGCAACATTTCTTATATAATAAGATTTTGTAGCGCAGGGAATTTAAGAAATGACAAAATTATTTATATGTATCAACTTCCTTCAGGTGATAAAATTTAGATACTGATTATTCTCAACACAACCCAAAATGGGATTAACATTGGACAAAATTACTTTGAAGACCTGTGGACCACAACAAATGCTTGATTGTCAGCAAAACAAAATTCCATTTAGATGAGTGCAGGGTAAAAAAACAGTGTTTAAATGTATGTACATATGAAAATGTCAACAACACTTAATTAAGGCTCAGCTAAGTAATCACATACATAAAAAACTTCAACTAGAGAGTTCAATGATTAAAAAAGAAAATGGAACATACATGAGCAAGTAGCTTGATAGGTGCTCACAGATGCTGTCAGTCCCCAACAAATGACAGGTTCTGCTGACAGTTCCCTCCCTCCTGCTGAGTGAATTTTCTGAACAACTGGCAGAGAAGATAAGCCCATCGTCCCTTGTCCCCACCTATTTCTACCCCTCCACTGAAATCCTTCTCTATAACTTAATCAGCGCTCTAGTTTCTGGTTTTATTGAATATTCTCAGGTCCTTGGACCACTGTAAGAGCCTCTCCTTTGTCCCATTAATGGCCACTGTGCCCTTCACTTGCCCTGACCCTTTCCTCTCCCCTGCATCACAGGTCCTTTTTCTTATAATATAGTTCTAATCATGCCAACCTCTGTTTAAATCCCTTCAATCATTCTACACTCTTAGGATAAAGACCTAATACCTACAAATGAGTGGTTGGGGAGGTGCAGTGGAAAAAGTAATGTGGTGATCCTGAGTTCACAAAGAAAGTTACAGCTATCATCTCATGGGAGTAATGTGGGGAAAGGAGCCAGAGGGCAGGGACATGATTACCAGGCTCCAACATGGCCACTACCTCTACAACATAGGACATTCCAGGGCAGTGCCCATTTGGATTACACTTTTTGTTTTGAAGTACCAGGGCTGGGAATTGAACCTGGGGTCTCAAATGTGAGAAGCCAGATCTCAACAACTGAGACACATTGGCTCCCAAGTTGGTTGTTTCATTTGTTTGCTTGTTGTTTGCTTTGGTTTTAAGGAGGCATTGGGAATTGAGCCCGGGACCTCCCATGTGGGAAGCAGATGCTCAATTGCTTGATCCACATCTGTTCCCTGGCAGTGCCAATTTGGGAAGAAGTATATGTGTTGTGAATGAGCATTCTAGGTTTAAAGTTAAAGATCTGGATTTTCCACATGGTTCTTCTTCGCTTACCTCTCTATTCTACCTAATGCCAAAAAAGTTGTGCCAGATAAATAAGGATTAAATGATTACATTTCTGCAAAGCAGTTCCATCAATACCAGCAATTATTAGCTAATCTTGATGTAAATGCACACACTTTCCTATCTACATTCATTGAGAAATCATGCCTATGTCCCCCACCCCAACCTGCCTGCATCATTCTTAGGGAGAAAGAGCCAATCATCACATAGAGGGGCAGTTTCTAGTCTTGTAATCCCTTTGTGTATATTCTTTGTCTATCATGATTTTGTATGTATTTATGATATGATATGTATGTATTTACATACATACATATCTTTAACTCGCCATCTTTGAGCTCATATAAATCTGACACTTGCAGCCTAGTCTTAGAAGACATTACTACCAGCTTCTTCTGAAAATAATCAATATGATAATATTTCAATTTCATTATAATACCATGAGCATTAGTAGCACTATCTTTGTTCTAAGAACTTAATTTAAGTCACTCCTTAATATATCTGTGGTAGCTTCTACTATTATCATTCCCATTTTACAGTGGAGGAAACACAGGAAGTCTAAATGACTCACTCATCCTAGGTCACAGCTATTCATTGGCAGATCAAGAGTCAAACCAGGTTGTTTGGCCCTGGTTCCCACTCTCTATGACTTCCCTATTCTGGTTATCTGGGGGAATGTACAGTGACAAATAATACAAATTCCATTGTCTGGTAGATCAGGGAAAGCAATTGCTTATTAAACTCTTACTTTGTGACAGGCCCCTGGTAATCTGGATGCTGAATAATCAGTTCAGGAATCTGAACTTCAGGCTGCCTAACTGGTAAGTCTATTGTGTTCCAGTTGCTGTTGGGAGAAGTGGCTCTATCATGATCACTAAGGAGCTGATATAACTCCAACTTCTCTGGCCCCACCTGTGGAGTCAACATGGAGGGATGATAGGATTCTGGTGGAGGTATGAGTTTTTTTTAAATAAATCTTTTCCATGGAAATCTGATCTATATGAAGAACAATGAAGGACTCATTAGTATCCTGCTCGATGACTTATCACAAAAAATAGAACAATAACCAGATTCCAGAAACCTCCTCCTGGCTGTTTTCAATCATAGTCTCTCCACTCTCCTCCTCATATATTAATGCTGTCCTGCCTTGTTATACCACAGATTAACTTCACCTGATTTTGTACAGTACACAAAGAAATCTGTGCATTACATTCTAGCTTATTATTATTTACCTCAATATTATTTATGTGAAATTCACACATATTTTGTGTTTAGCGGTTCATTTTTGTTGCTCTATGATGTCCCATGGTATGACTATACTACTGTTAGTTCATCCATTCTACTCTGGTTAGACAATTGGTCCATCTGTTGGCCTGGGGAAGGGGAGTCCATCCAGCTAGGCTCTAAAAAATTATGCCCCCTCAGTATATTCTGCTCACTACACAAATAGAAAGTGATATCATTTGTACACTGTATTTGAGGAAATTGAAAGACCAAACTGTGAGCTCCTGCCACACCAGTAAAATCTAAATACAGCATTAACTTCTCACATCTTCCACAAGTGTCTCAAACAGAATATTTATGTCACAGCTTCTGTTAAATAAAAGTGAAATATTAAGGAAAATAGATTAAAGGGAAACTTGTGCACCTTTTTTGCTCTCAACCATTTCATTTATTTAGGAGGATATGATGCTGTGGTTTTTTATTTAGCAGCAAAAATTCTTTCTTTACAGAGATTTATGGTTTTATTTTTTGCTTTACTCTTTATTAGAGGCATAAATAATATTTTCTACATTATTTTCAGTTAGAATTGTAGTATAGTTTCATTGTGTTTGTAGCAATATGGACAATGTCCTTTAAGGATTTGTTTCTTCAACATGAGGAAAAAAAGAATATTTGGTGCTTTTCAACATGAGAATAATTTTAAAGGTACATATGCTCAGGAGTCACTAGATGTAAAGAAGTATGTAAATGAGATCCAAATACATAAAAATGCAGGTACTTCTTTCTCACATTCCCAAAAGAAATCTCTGACCACTAAACTCCATTCTCTTGGGGGTCTCAATGAAGGCTATCCATTCTGATATATTTGTAGACAGTAATCCCATGGACTGGCATTTGTAAACAGCCAGTGCCACACCAATGAAATAGACCAAACCCTGCAGAAACTTCAGGTTTGAAGTTTCTAGCATCTAGAAGGTGGCTGAAATGGACTTAAGTGCCTGAATGGATCAGCAGGCCATCCTACGCAACTTAATGGCAGGAAAGATGGAGATAGTACTGCCAGCCACATACAAGATGAAGAGTTCCATTGGAATCTGTTGGAGGGACCCCAAGGCAATGTCCAAGCCCTGCTTCTCCACCATGATCCTGTCTGTCTCTTACACAATAGTATCAGGCACTTTCTTGTCCAAGTAAATGACAGGGTGCAAGACATCTATCAGGCCACTGCATCAGTCATTTCCACCCCTACTGTGTCCTCCAGGACTGTTCAGTTCAATGACCCACTTGAAATGCCAGCATCTTATGGTCACCAAGCCCCCTTGGGCTGCCATGGCAAGTGTCACCTCCCAAAGCTGCGAAATCTTAGAGATTTTGCCCTTAGAGGGCAAAATGAATGTGACTGGCATCACCTACAGAGAGATTTTTTTAAAAATATCCAAATATGTATATCTATCTCATCTGCTGTTTTCAAGCATTTACTGTCCTTTCCAGCAAAGATGAATGAGATATATAATATGTATAGTAGATGTTTCTGAAGAACTAGTAGGAATTTTTTATTTTTTGTAAAGGCTTATATTTTAGACTATCAAAGCATTTGTAATAGATTCCCAAAAGTTTCCCACAAGAAATGGGGAATGAAAACTATAATACTATAGGTAATTACAGAAAAAGAACGGAAAAAATGATTATATTATTTATGAGAATATCCCAAGAATTAAACTTGGATTATTTAATATCCTATGTATTGTTATGGACACCATCACCTCCAGAGCAAAATGTACCCCACTGTATTAGTTAGCCAAAAGGGTGCTGATGCAAAATACCAGAAATCTGTTGGCTTTTATAAAAGATATTTATTGGAGGTAGAAGCTTACAGTTACCAGGCCATAAAGCGTAAGTAACTTCCCTCACCAAAGTCTATTGCCATGTGTTGGAGCAAAATGGCTGCCAACATCTGTGAGAGTTTAGGCTTCCTGGGTTCCTGTCTTCCCAGGGCTTGCTTCTCTCTGGGCTCAGCTCCTCTTCTATCTCCACAAGGCCAACTGTAGACTATCAGGTGAATGGCTTGTTTCTCTTCCAAGGCCTTTTCTCTTTCCTCACAACCAAGCTCTTCTGTGTGCTTACTTCCCAGAGCTCCAGCTCAAAAACCCTAATATCAAAACTCCAACTCTCTTGTCTGCTGTGTAGTTTTCTCTGTGAGCTCCCACCCACCAAGACAATGGGAACTCAACATCTTAATGACGTGGCCCATTCAAAGCCTTAATCATAATTTAAGTATGCCCAGGTTTACAAACATAATCCAGTATCTATTTTGGTACTCATAAACAATGCCAAACTGCCATACCTGCCCACAAAATTTGGTTCAGATGTCAAGAACAATGATGTGACACACATAAGAGACTATGAGAATATTTACTACTCACACAGTGAGGCTTTTAGGGAGAGCAGGGAAATGCCCAAGCAGGTCCAAAATGTCAAATGTGGCCTCTCTCCAAGTTGAACTCAGCATATAAATGCATTACCTTCACCCCAGCATGAGATATGACTCCCAAGGATGAGCCTCTCTGGCACCAAGGAATTACTACCAAGCACCAACTAGCAATGCAACTGGAAAAAGACCTTAACCAAAAGGGGGAAAGGATAAAGATAACTGAGTTTATATAGCTAAGAGTCTTTAAAGTGAGTGAGGAGGTCATTCCAGAGGTTACACATCTCAGCAGGATTTCATTGACTGCAACAGTAAATATTGCCTCATATAGCGAGGCTCCTGAGAGCTCTGGAGACATCATACCCAATTTTTTAAACTTTATTTTAGTTTTAGTTTCTCTAATTTATTAAGTATTTTATTTCTTATGTTTAAACCTATCATTATTATTTCATTTTCCCATTAATAGAATTTGGCAATATTCTTGACCTCATTTTTGAAGAGGTTTTGGGTCATGAAGTGTTACAACTATGGCAGGGGAGGATCAATGGGGTAGGGTGTCAGTGATGGGGATTACATGGGAGGAAGTTCACCTAGGCATACATATAAGGTATATAAATATATTCAAATGTTCATGGGACATTACCACAGTTGGTAGAGAGTCACACAACTGAAAGATTATTGAATTCCCATCCTGGGGAGCTCTGCCACATTCTCTAAAAGAACAGCAACAGTCCTCCAAGTACAGGGGCAATGACTAACGAAGAAAGATGGTCCATTGTTGGGCACTTGATATTGATTACTGTGCTTATGAGCCTTTTGATCTTGAATATGCAACTTAGCCTAGTGTTTTAGAGTGCCTAAGAGTTACCTCCTGAGAGCCTCCTTGTTGCTCAAATGTGGCCTCTTTCTAAGCCAAACTCAGCTTATAAATGCATTCATTACCTTCCCCTCAGCAAAGGACATGACTCCAGGGAATGAGTGTCCTTGGCACTGATATATTACTACCAAGCAATGGCTGGTGATACAACTGGAAAAAGACCTTGAATAAAAGGGGAAAAAAATAAAGACAAATAAGTGTATATATCTAAGAGATTTCAAAGTGAATTGGGAGGTCATCAGAGAGGTAATGCTTATGCATGTCTCAGCAGGATTTCATAGATAGCCAAGGTAGATAGTACCCCAAATAGTGGGGATCCTGAGAGCTCTGGAGACACCTAGTTCATACAGTCATGGCAGATAGCTCCGGAGTTTGGTATCTTGCCAGTGGCCCTACTTTGCATTTTGTGCTCCCAAATGTGACAGAGTTGGGTTCAGATGTGACTTCTCTACACATGCCTCTTCTGTCCCTTTTATTTTAATATATATTTGGTGCTGGAGTTGGTATGTGTACATCCAGAGACCTTATTCTCTTGGCTGTCCATGTGCCAGCTGGGCCCTGAATCTCAACAGAGCTGCAATACTTACTCTCCAGTTCATTGGATTCACCCAGATAACTAACAAGGAGATGATGATGGATAATGACCATTCCAAGAATCCAGAAAGTCTACAACTGCAAACAAGAGAGTCCCATCCATCTGTCCCATGGGATAAAAGCCTTCTCTCAATTAGAGGTAGAGTGGGTATCAACATCCCAGAATCCTCAGGATTGGGGAATGAACTATGGACTAAAGTAGACATACTGGTATTCTACTATAGACTTATTGTGATTCTAACAATGGAAGAAATAATATCATTCATGTGGAGGAGTGGCCACTAGAGGTTCTGAGGGCAAGGAGAGGGAAATATGGTTGAAATATCGGGGCATTTTGGGGACTTGGGAACTTTCATGAATGACATTACAATGGCAGATACAGGCCATTAGATATTTTGCCATAATCTTCAAAATTGTGTGGGAGAGAGTGTAAACTACAATGTAAACTATAATCCATGCTTAGTGGCAATGCTCTAAAATGTTTTCATCAATTGTAATGATTGCACCACACTAATGAAAAATGTTGTTAATGTGGGAAAACATGAGAGGTGAAGGAAGCGGGTCATATGGGAATCCCTTATATTTTTAAGTAACATTTATGTAATCGAAATACCTTTGTAAAAAAATTAAAATATATTAAATTATATATATATATATTAGTGGCACATAAGAGCAGATTTAAATCACTTGAAGATAGAATTAGTGATTTCAAAGAGAGAACATCTGAACTGGAAAAGACAGGAAAACAGAAAGAGAAGAGAATGGGAAAAAATGGAAAAGTCTTAGGGAATTAAATGAAAACTTGAAATGCACAAACATTCATGTTATTGGTGTCCCAGAAGGAGAAGAGACTGGAAAGGGGCAAAAAGAATATCTAAGGAAATAATGACTGAAAACTTCCCAACCCTTATGAAAGACATAAATGTCAATATCCAAGAAGTACAACACACCTCAAACAGAATAAATCCAAATAGACCTACCCCAAAATATCTGCTATTCAGAAAGATAAATATCAGAGATAAAGAGAGGATTCTGAAAGCAGCAAGAGAATAATAAAGCATCACATACAAGGGAAACTTGATAAGATTAAGTACCAACCTTTCATCAGAAAACATGGAGGTGAGAAGAATTGGTATGGTGTATTTAAGTTACTCAAAGAAAAAAACTGCCAGCGAAGAATTCTGTATCCATTGAAATCATCTTTGAAAAATGACAGTGAATTCAAAGTCTTCACAGACAAACAAAAACTCATAGAATATGTTACCCAGATCTGAATTTCAAGAAATACTAAAGGGAGTGCTACAAACTGAAATGAGAAAACAAGAGCAAGAGATCTGGAGAATAGTTTAGAAATGAACATTAGTAGGTAGGATAAAATAAAGGGTAAGAAGACAGTAGAATATGACAACAGAGAATCAAAGGACAAAATGGATGAAGTAAGTAATGCTTTTACAATAATAACATTGCATGCTAATGGATTGAACTTCCCAATCAAAAGACATAGGCTGATAAAATAGATAAAAAGAAAAAATATGAGCCATCTATATGCTGTCTACAAGAGACCAACCTCATACATAAGGACAGAGCCAGGTTAAAAGTGAAAGGCTGGAAAAAGATATTCCATGCAAATAGTAACCAAAAAAGAACCGGAGGAGTGCTACTAATATTGGACAAAATAGATTTCAAATGCAAAACTGTTTCAAGGGATGAAGAAGGTCATTATATATTATTAAAAGGGGGCAATTCACCAAGAAGAAATAATTATGCTAAATATTTATACACCTAAGCTGCAGGCCTCAAGATACATGAGCACACACTGGCAAAGCTAAAGGGAGAAATAGATGTCTCTACAAAAATAGTTGGAGACTTCAATATACCACTCTCAGTATTGCATAGAACATCTGGACAGATGATAAATAAAGAAGCCAAGAGCTTGAATAATATGATAAATGAACTAGATGTAACAGACATCTATAGAGCATTGCACCCCAAAACAGCAGGATAAACATTCTTTTCAAGTGCTCATGGATCCTTCTCCAAGATAGACCATATGTTGGGTCACAAGACAAGTCTCAATAAATTTTAAAAGATTGAAATTATACAAAACATTTTCTCTGATCTAACAAAATGAAGATGGGAATCAATAATAGACAGAAAAAGGGAAAATTCATAACTATATCGAGATTAAACAAAACACTCTTAAACAAGCAGTGGGTCAAAGAAGAAATTGCAAGAGAATTCAGCAAATATCTTGAGATGAGTGAAAATGAGAACAAAATGTATCAAATCCTATGGGACACTGCAAAGGAAGTGCTGAGAGGGAAATTTATAGCCCTCAATGCTTACTTTAAAAAAGAAGAAAGAGCTTGTAGCCATCTGGTAATTTGATGTGATTATGAATTCCAAAAATATAATTGGATCATGCTTGTAAACTGATCTGTTAATCTGGGCATGATTAAGTTATGATTAGGGTGTTGACTGGGCCGTGTCAGTAGGGCGTTGAGCCCCACCCCACCCCTTTGGTGGGTGGGGAATCAAATATAAAAGGCAAGGCACAGGACAGAGGGGGCAGTTTTTGAGAAGCAGTTTTGATGTTGGAGTTTTGATGTTGGAAAGAAAGCTCCAGGAGAAGAGAAGTGAGCCGTTTGCCTGATAGTCTACAGCTGACCTGGTGAAGGAACCAAAGGAGCTAAGCTCGGAGAGAGAAACGCAGCCCTGGGAAGAGAGGAACCCAAGAAGACTGAACCCTGGCAAACGTTGGCAGCTGTCTTGCTCCAACACGTGGCAATGGACTTTGGGTGAGAGAAGAAACGTACGCTTTATGACCTGGTAACTGCAGACTTCTACCCCCAAATAAATACCCTTTATAAAGACCAGCCCATTTTTAGTATTTCACATTAGCACCCCTTTGGCTGACTAATACAAAGCCAAAACTGGTGATCTAACTGCATGCCTGGAAGAAATAGAGAAAGAACAGAAAATTAATCCCAAACCAAGCTGAAGAAAAGAAATAGTAGAGATCAGAGAAGAAATAAATGAAAGCAAGAACAAAAAAAAAAAAAAAACAGTAGAGAGAATCAGCAAAACCAAAAGTTCATTCTTTGAGAAGACAAATGAAATTGACAAACCTTTAGCTAGACTGACAAAAAAAAAGAAGACACAAATAAATAAAATCAGAAATGAGAGGTTGTGCATTACCACTGGCCCTGTGGAAATATAAAAGAGATCATAAGAGGATACTATGAACACCTGCATGTCAAAAAAACTAGAAAATGTAAATAAGATGGACAAATTCCTGGAAACAAATGAACCACCTACACAGGCTTTAGAAGAAATAGAAGATCTCTACAAACCAATCACAAGTGTAGAGATTGAAACAGTCATCTAAAACCTCCCAAAGATGAAAAACTGGGGACAAGATGGCTTTGCAGGGAAGCTGCTGTGGCTCAATCAGTAGGGCTCCCGTTTACCATATGGGAGGCCCCGGGTTCGGTTCCCGGGACCTCCTGGTGAAGGCAAGCCCGAACGCACGGCGTGGTTAGCTGACCCAGTGAGCACAAGCAGCAAGGGGGGGATAAATGAATAAATAAATAAAATCTTTAAAAAAAAAAAAAAAAGAAAAGGCTATAAACCGTGCCAAGCACTGTTTGCCTTTGAAGTTTAAAAAAAAAAAAAAAAAAAAAGATGGCTTTGCAGGTGAATTCTACCAATCATTCCAGATGAACTAATACCGATCTTGTTCAAGGTCTTCCAAGAAATTGAACAAGAAAGAATGCTACCATAGTTATTCTATTAAGCCAACATCACCCTAGTACCAAAACCAAATAAAGATACTATGAAAAAAGAAAATTAAAGACCAATATCTAATGAATTTAGATGCAAAAATCCTCAACAAAATACTTGCAAACAGAATCCAAATGCACATTAAAAGAATTATACACCACGATCATGTGAGTTTTATCCCAGGTATGCAAGGGTGGTTCAACACAAGAAAATCAATTAGTGTAATAAACCACATTGATAAGTTAATGAAGAAAAATCATATGATCCTCTCCATTGATGCAGAAAAAGCATTTAACAAATACAGCACGCTTTCTTGATAAAAACAAAAAAAAACAACACTCCAAAAGATAGGAAGAGAAGGAAGCTTTCTCAATATGGTAAAGTCCATATATGAAAAACCTACAGCTAACATTTTACTCAATGGTGAAAGATTGAAAGCTTTCCCGCTGAGACAAGAACAAGACAAGGATGCCCACTGTCACCATTATTATTCAAAATTGTGCTAGAACGTCTTGCTAGAGCAATTAGTCTAGACAAAGAAATAAAAGGCACCCAAATAGGAAAGGAAGAAATAAAGTTTGCACTATTTGCTGATAACATGATCCTAAATTTAGAAAATCTTGAAAAACCCACAACAAAGCTACTAGAATTAATAGACATGTTCAGCAAAGTGGTGGGATACAAGGTTAATACACAAAAATCAATAGCTTTTCTATACACTACTAATGTTCAATCTAAGGAGGAAATCAGAAAAATATTCCATTTATAATAGCAACTAAAACAATAAAATATGTAGGAATAAACTTAACCAAGGACATAAAAGAATTCTATTCAGAAAACTACAAATCATTGCTACAGGAAACTGAAGAAGACCTAAATAAATGGAAGGACATTCTGTGTTCATGGATTGGAATACTAAATATCATTAAAGATGTCAATTCTACCCACACTGATTTACAGATTCAATGCAATCCCAATAAAAATCCCAACAGCCTTTTTTGCAGAAATTAAAAGCCAATAATCAAATTTATTTGGAAGCGTAAGGGGCCCCAAATAGCAAAAAATATCTTTTAAAGAAAGAACAAAGTTGGAGGACTCTCATTTCCTGGCCTTAAAGCATATTACTTAGCTACAGTGGTAAAAAAAAAAAAAAAAAAAAACAGCACGGTACTGGCATAAGGACAGACAAGTTGATTAAAGGAACTGAATCAAGAACTCAGATATTGACCCTTATACATCTACAGTCAAGCAAATTTTGACAAAGCTGTTAAGCCCACCCAGCTGGGCCAGAAATGTCTAACAATTGTGCTGGGAGAACTGGATAGCTATATCCAAAAGAAAAAAAGAAAACCCCTATATCACACCTTATACAAAAATAAACTCAAAATGGATCAAGGATTTAAATATAAAAACAACAACCATAAAACTCATAGAAGAAAATGTAGGAAAACATCTTCAAGATCTTGTGATAGGTGATAATCTCTTAAACCTTATGCCCAAAGCATGAGCAACAAAAGAAAAAAATAGATAAATAGGACCTCCTCAAAATTAAACATTTTTTTTACCTCAAAGGACTTTGTCAAAAGGGTGAAAAGGCAGCTGACTCAATGGGAGAAAACATTTGGCAATGACATATCTGTAAGTGTTTAATATCCATGATATATAAGGAGGTCATACAACTCAACAATAAAAAGACAAAGTATCAGATGAAAAAATGGGCAAAAGACTTGAAAAGACAACTGTCCAAGGAATAAATACAAATTGTGAAGAAACACAATGAAAAAATGTTCAACATCACTAGCGATTACAGAAATGCAAATCAAAACCACAATGAGATATCATTTCATACCTATTAGACTGGCAGGTATTAAAAAATCATAAAACTGTAAATGTTGAAGAGGATGTGACATGATAGGAACATTTATTCATAGAATGGTACAGCCGCTGTGGCGGACTGTTTGGTAGTTTCTAAGGAAGTTGAATATCAACTTGCCATGGGGCCTGGCAATATCATTGCTAGGTATATACCCAGAAGAAGTGAGAGCAGTGACACAAATCGATATCTGCACACCGATGTTCATAGCAGCATTATTCCTGATAGCCAAAGATGGAAACAACTCAGGTGTCCATCAACTAAGGAATGGATAAACAAATTATGGAGTATACATATGGTGGAATGTTATACAGCAGTAAGAAGAAATGAACTGGTGAAACATATGACAACATGGATGATCATGGAGGGCATTATGTTGAGTGAAGCAAGTCAGACACTAAAGGACAAATACTGTATAATTGCTCTATTATAACTAAATATATTATGTGAAATATAAAAATATGGGAAATGTGAGTATGGGTAGAATTGTATGTATAAGACCATTTTTCTTTGAAGCTGAACAAATGTAAGTTAATACTGCAAAATGTTAATATCAGACAAAAAAAAACATTATCCTAAGTGAAGGAGGCCAGACACAGAGTACTACATATTGTATGATTCCATTTATATAAAATGTAATATAAATCAATTTATAAATATTAAAGGAGATTAGTGGTTATGTAGGCCTGAGGAAGGAATATTAAGGGGTGTGGAGTCTTTCTTTTTGGAGTAATGAAATTGTTCTAAAACTTTTGTGATGATGAATGTGAAACATTGTGATTATACTAAATGCCATTGATTATACACCTAGGGTAAAATAGCCAGAAACAGCAGCTATGTACAGTGAGGGAAGCTCAGAGAGATTGAGAGGTGAGGAATTTTCTTGTTTATCTGTTCTTTGTTTATTATTATTGAAACAATGAAAATGCTCTAATAATGATTGAAATGATGAACACACAACTAAGTGATTATAGCAAATACCATACTGTACATTTTAGATGAGTTGCATGTTTATTAATATATATCAAAAAAGTGGATTAGTTTAAAAAAAAAACCTTGGAATACAGCAAATGCAGTGCTGAGAGGGAAAATTATAGTCCTCAATACTGACATTAAAAAAGAAGAAAGGGATAAAATCAAAGACCTAACTGCACACCGTGCGTAATTAGAAAAAGAACAGAAACTAATCCCAAACCAAACCTAAGGAAAGAAATTGTAAAGATCAGAGCAGAAATAAATGAAATTGAGAACAACAGCAACAAAAATAAACAATAGAGAGAATCAAGAGGACCAAAAGTTAGTTCTTTCTAAACATTGGCTATATTAGAAACCATGCATGTGTCCACAGGCCTAGTTTGTCTCCCTAGGTCTGGTTTTTAGAATGCTGGTGATAAAACTAAGCCTGATTTATTATATGACCTTCTATATTTAAATATAGAAGGCAGTGGTGGGCCACCAGGCCCCGTGAGTGGGTGTGCCGCCAGGCCCAGCAAGCGGGTGAGCCATTAGGCCCCATGCATGGGTGAGCTGCCAGGCCCCGCGAGCCATGCAGCAAGATGATGACATAACAGGAGAGTGACAAAAGGGAGAGCCAAGATGAGATGCACCAAAAAACCAGGAACTAAGGTGGCACAGGCAGTAGGGTGCCTCTCTCCCACATCGGAGATTCCGAGGATCAACTCCCAGTGAAGACAGGAGGAGAAGGATGAGAAGAGAGGGCAGGAAATGGACACAGAGAGTTGCCCAGCAAATGAACACAAAAACAGCAAAAGCGGGGGATGGGGGGAGGCAGGTAAAAATGGATAAAATAAATAAATACTTTTAAAAAATGTGTAGGGGTGGAAGATACAGACTATAGTTAGTAGTAATACTTTGACGATGCTCTTTCATGATTTAACAAATGTTTCACAGCAATGCAGGGTGTTTGTGTGTGTGTGGGGGGTGATGTGTGGGAGCCCTGTATGATGTTATGCATGTTTGTTTTGTAGATCACAATGTTTACTGAACACTTAGAGTTTTATGTATGTTCATGTATGAATGATATACTTCAATAAATTGTTTTTAAAAAGTTAGTTCTTTGAGAAAATCAACAAACTCGACAAATGATTAATTCAACTGGAAAAAAAAAGAGAAGATGCAAATAAATAAAATCAGAAATGAGTAAGGTGACATTACCACTGACCCTGCAGAAATTAAGGAGATCATTAGAGAACACTATGAACCACTGTACAGCAAGGAACTACACAATGTTGATGAAAAGAGCTAATTCCTGGAAAGACACAAACAACCTACATTGACCCTAGAAGAGATAAAAGGGCACAACAAACCATTCACAAACAAAGAAATTGAAATAGTCATCAAAATCCTCCCAAGAATTGAAAAGCCCAGGACCAGATAGCTTCACAGGTAAATTCTACCAATCATTGAAAGTTGATTTAATACCAATCTTCCTCAAACTCTTCCAAAAAATTGAACAGTAAGAATACTACTAAACTCATTCTATGAAACCTGCATAAGCCTGATACCAAAACCAAATATACTATGAAAAAAGAAAATTACAGACCTATTTCTGTAACAAATATAGATGTAAAAATCAAAAAACAAAAACAAAAATAAAAAATATAGATGTAAAAATCAAAAACAAAAACAAAATCAAAAAAAGCAAATTACATGAGTTAGACCCAATGATCAAGTGGGTTTTATCCCAGGTTTGCAAGTGTGGTTCAGCAGAAGAAAATCAATTAGTGTAATAAACTACATTTAAAAATTTGAAGAAAAATCACATAGTCCTCTTGATTGATGTAGAAAAAGACATTTGACAAAATACAGTATCCTTTCATGATAAAAACACTATTGAAGATAGGAAGAGAGGTAAGCTCTCTCAACATAGCAAAATGCATATATAAAAAACCCACAGGTAGCATCGTACTCAACAGTGAAAGACTGAAATGTTTCCTACTGAGATGGGAACAAGAAAAAGATACTGTCACCACCGTTATTCAATACTGTGTTAGAAGCTCTAGCCAGAGCAATTAGGCAAGAAAAAGAAATGAAATGTGCTCAAATAAGAAAAGAAGTAAAACTTTTGCTATTTGCTGATGAAATGATCCTATATCTAGAAAATACTGAAAAACCTACAACAAAGCTACTCAAATTAATAGCTTCAGCAAAGTGGTGGGATAAAAGTTTAACATACAAAATCAGGAGCATTGCTGTACACTACCGATGAGCAATCTGAAAAGGAAGTGAGAAAAAAATTCCATTTATGATAGTGACTAAAAGAATGAAAAATTTAGGAATAAACTTAACTGAGGACATAAAGGACCTGGTCTATTTTGCATTTCGTTGGTTTTTAGAGGAAGAGGTCCCTGCAAGTCCCCTTCCCAGGCCCAGAGAGGAGCATCTTCAAGAACCTAGAGAGACACACAAGCCTAAGATTAGCTGTGGGGCAAGGGCGCCCTCCGGGACAGAGCCTGGAGGTTTCTGCGCCTGCCTGAGCCCCTGAGGCCAGGACCACAGGCCACCTGTCTTAGCTCTGTTCGCTTAGGGGGGAAGGTGGACCTGCAGGGGCACAGGGACAGGGAGCAGCAGAAGTCAGGGGCCGAGGACTAAGGGCTTTCTCGATAGCCTGGCAGTACATTCAAGTGTGTTGTGAACCCTTTGGTGGGTAGGAGGACTGCATGTGCCCCAAGTGGCCTGGCCCCCACCCTGAAGCTTCAGCAGGGCTGCCCCCGCTCACTGCAGATCCCTTGAGTTGGGGGAGAGGGGCTGCTGGCTATGCCAGCCGGCCCAGTTTCTCAGAAAGTCGGTGGATTGACACTGGTTCTTTCCGTAAAAAATAAATAAAGCAGTATGCCACGCCCACTGTGACCAAGGCCTGGTAGTTGCGCTGCCCCTTCCTTGCTGCCCCAGCTTCCAGCTGCAGCTGTCAGTTCCCAGACACGCTATGGCCCGGCGGGGGGGCCCTGTGTTAGGGTGGTGGGCAAGTCCTTATTTGGTATCCTTGTGCTGTGGGGCGTGCAGCCAGAGGCCCCTAGCTCCCGCAGTGCAAGGTGTTGCCAGGGATAGGCATAGGCGAGGCCATGGAGATGGCGGACTGCCCATGGTGAACTGGTTTTTGACCACCTGGTGGGCACTCAAGTCACTGCCCAGCTGCCCTGGGCACAAGAGGAGCCTTGGACAATCCCTGTTTTCCTTATGGGTGTGATTGACAATCTCCATGTTGGCTAAAGGAATCAGGGTGTTGTCGCCCTCGCTGGAGCCACCGGCGATAACACAGCTCAGGTTGTAGGCGATTGGCATCCCAGCCAAGCCATCCAATTGCTGAGGTGTAGGTGCTGTCTGTGTTCCACATGTTCTCAGAGGGGTGAGGGAGTCCTTTCTGTGTATCTGAAGAAGGGGTTTCTCAGGCCCGGGAGGTTACTGGACTTGGAGCCTGTCTAGTCTACCCTCACTTCTATGTTCAAGTGATTTTTGACAACTCTGTCAAGCCCACCCAACTGGGACAAATCAGGCTATTCAATAAATGGTGCTGTGAGAACTGGATAGCCATATCCAAAAGAAAGAAATAGGACCCTTATCTCACACCTTATATAAAAACTAACTCAAAATGGATCAAGGATCTAAAAATAAAACCTCCAAACATAAAATTCCTAGAAGAAAACAAAGAGAAATATCTTCAAGTTCTTGTGGTAGGCAGCAGTTTCTTAAAACTTACACCAAAGCACAAGCAATTAAAGAAAAAATAGATAAATGAGAACTCCTCAAAATTAAACACTTATGTTCTTTAAAAGGCTTTGTCATGAAAGTCAAAACGTAGCCTATTCAATTGGAGAAAATATTGGGAAACCACATATCCGATAAGAGTTTGATATCCATGTTATATAAAGAGATCATACAGCTCAACAACAACAAAAAAAAAACAACACAAGCAAACCAATTTTTAAAATGGGCAAAAGATTTGAATAGACATTTTTCCAAAGAGGAAATATAAATGGCCAATAAGCACATGAAAAAGGTTCAACATCACTAACTATTAGGGAAATGGAGATCAAAACTGCAATAAGATACCAATTCACACCTTATAGAATGACTCTTATTTAAAAACAAACAAACCAGCAGACGAAGACTGCTGGAGTGGATGTGGAGAAATAGGAACATTCCTTTAATGTTGATGGAAATATAGAATTGTCTGTAGAAGACAGTTGAGCAGTACCTCAAAAAGCTGATATGGAACTGCCATATGATCTAGCAATCCCATTACTAGGAATATATTCAGAAGAACTAAAAGTAAGTGTGGGAACTGACATTTGCACACTGATGTCCATAGCAGCATTATTCACAATTGATAAAATATAGAAACAGCCCAAGTGTCCATCAACCAATGAATGGATAAACAAAATTAGGTATATCCATACAATGGAATACTATTCTGCTGTAAGAAGAAATGAAAACGGGATGCATATTACAACATGGATGAAACTTAAGGACATTATGTTGCATGAAATAAGCTAGAGACAAAAGGACAAATATTGTATGTTCTCACTAACATGAGCCAAACACTATGAGTAAACTCACAGAGGTTAGCTCTAAAGTATACCGGGAGATAGAATGTGGGTTGAGAATGGGAGCTGATGCTTAATGTATGTAGAAGTTTTAATAAGGCTAATTGTAATAGTGTGGAGATGAATAGAGTTGCTGGTAACACATTATAGTGAGCAGAAGTAACACTGCTGGTTTATAAATGTTATTGTGGCTGAAAGGAGTAGTCTGTGGATTTAAAAGTCAATTGAAAGAAAGCTAGAAAATAATCTAGGGTGTGTATAGCAGTGACTCTGGTGGTGGATGAAGTTTGTGTTTAATAAATAAAATACAAGAATGTACTTTTTAAATAAAGTATAAAGATTATGTTACTTAGGGATGATAGTTAACAGCCATATTGTAATAATTTTACAGCAATGGCAAAGAATATATTATATCAGTCCTAAGGGACAACCAGAGGGGGTATAAAGGTTTATGGGATTTTTCCATTTGGACTAATAAAAATGTGCTAAAATTGACTGAGGTGATGACAGCACAATTCTATGATGATAAGAGCCACTAAGTATAGACTCTGAATTGATTATACAAAGCATGGGACTGTATAACACAGTGAATCCTGTGGTGGAAGATAGACTCTGGTCAACAAAATTAACATGAGAGCATTCTCTCATGAACTATACAAATATATAATAAAATACATAGTGTTATTAACGAAGTGGGTTGGAAGAAAAGTACATCAAATGTAAGATATGGGCTATAGTTAGTAGTAATATATTGATGATGGTCTTTCATAATTTTTTTTATTTTTTTTTTATTTTTTATTTTTTAATTTATTTATTTTTTATTGTGGGTAAACATCAAAATTTTCACAATACATACCAACATTTGCAAAATGATATATAAATATATATGCATATATGTGCATTTGCTTACAAAAATGTTATTTAGATATATATATATTTTAAGAGGTGCTTAGATTACCCAAAATATTACACGGAACCCACTGGGATTCCCATGTTGCCCACCTCCCACAATTCCCACCACATCCCACACAAACATCTCCCACAAGCGTGGCCCACCACCCTCAATGGACTTACACATCCCGGGGCTCTGCCACCAACCATAGACCACAGCCCTTAGCATTGTCTTTCATAAATTTTAACAAATGTTTCAAAATAATGCAAGGACCTGGTGGTGTGGTGATGTATGGAAGCCTTGTATAATGCTATGCATGTTTGTTTTGTAAGTTTATAATGATTGCTATACACTTATTTTTTATATATTTTCATGTAAGAATGATATACCTCAATAAAATTTTAGAAATGTGCAATGTGGTGAATTTTAAGATCATCAAACCAGAATTGATTATACAGGAACTGAAATGACCTTGATCAATGGGTCAGATAAACCTGGTTTAGGTTACTTTGCACCTCAGAAAGCTAATTTGAGTGTGCAACCAATATTCTCAAATTCATCTCTCACGGAGAGCTGTGATCTAAATTTACGGCATAGGCACCCTCCTCATTTACTGCTTGGAGTTTCAGAGTAGCATTCACAGATTACAATGCTAAGCTCCTAAGTAGTTGTGATGCCAGTGTCTCTTTGTACTTTTTTTCTTGTTCTTGCAGAGAGACCATTTGCTGATTTACAGGCAACTGGGTGCACCCATTTAAAACTCATGAAAGAACTAAAATATTTTAAATATTTGTCAGTGTTTGTTGACACCTTTAGTGAATGGGTAGAAGCTTTCCCTTGCTGGATTGAAAAAGTCCATAAGGGTGTTAAATGCCTACTAAAATAAATTATTCCTCTGTTTGAACTCACACTCTCCATTCAAAGTGACAATAGTGCTGCATTTGTCTCTAAGGTAGTTAAAGATATTTCTGGTTTGCTGGGTCTTCATTGGCAACTACACTCTTCTTATAGACCTCAATCCATGGGATAAACAAAACATATGAAATGAATATCAATGGAACATGTAGCAAAAATCTGCCTAAAGACACAATTAAAATGGGATAAAGCCTTAGCCATTGCACTCCTGAGGATAAGAGTAGCACCCTGAAGAGGGCTAGGTTTAAGTTCTTATGAAATTACAAAGGGAAGGCCATTTCTAAAGGGTAATATGCATCCTAGCTCTGAATTAGCTACCATACAATATATAAAAATCCCTGGAAGATACAGACTGAGATAAATAATCATGTTTCTAACTATCTTAAATTCCCCCCAGAATTCCTTTACACAATTATCAACCTTGAGACTGGGTGTGGCTGTGTACCTGGGTGTGGCTGTGTACCTGGAAAGGCTGGCATCCCCAGGCACAGCTAACCCCAAAGTGGGTTGGGCCATAACTAGTGTTACTTGTCACTCACTCTTCTCTTACATTGCAGGGCATCAAACCTTGGAAACATCCTACCAGAGTCAGATGCAAACATTCTTGCCCAGTGATACCCCACCAATCAGCCAAAAAGTCACTGCTACCAATCAACACCTGGGAAGACCCAGAGCGTAAGTATCCTTGTGAACCATTAAAAGGACTCAAATACTTGTTTAAAAGAACACCTGTATAAATAAGCTTACTATTTTTTAAATATTTTAAATATTTTTATGTTCTTGTCTAAATTTAGTATGGCCAATGTTCTAATGTATTTATTTTTATCTCCCAATCTGCCTTTAATAATCTATTCCTTCATTGGGCAAGCTCTTTTGCCACCTCTTTAAATCAATCTGACTACTGTATCTGGTCTGCCTAGGTTGATATCTCCACCACAAGGACAGACAGGAAAGACTTGAAGTCTCTAGTAAAAGAAATACAAACTCAACAAGTAACACTAAATACTACTGACTTAACTAGGGCTGATTCAGATCTATGGCCATTAAGTTTATCTTAACCAGGACATCATCTCATATTTTCTGATGAGATTATTACTAAAACTGCCTTACAATATTTTTATGAGTTGGTGATAAAACAGATAATGTAATTGTGAGAGAAAAGATGGTCACTTCCAACCCTGGGATGGAATGGGCTGGCTCATGCCAAGATATGGCAGGCTAAGTCAGATAACACCTCTTTGTTGGGAGCAAAGAAATCACTCTCAACAGCACCACCCATCTCTAACTCAAAGATTAGGACACTTGCCACCTGAGAACTGTAAACACACCATCACTTTATTAGCTAGCAATTGGTTTGGAATTGATTGGATGAATAGGACCAGAATATACTGGGTGGCCCACAATTGAACCCAATGGATTGGTGAAACAAACTTGGCCCTGGCTTCCATCAGGTTGCATAAATAGATGTACTTTGGGATTGCCTTGGTCACAATAGAACATTTATATTTCCTTCCATCCACAGTAGCAAAACTACTACTATTAGAAGCTAGATGATCTCATTCTCTTTTTCACTGGTATGATCATCTAGCAGCAATCTTTATCCCCTCCATCGGAGTCAAAGATGTAATCACCTGGGTAGAAGACTTAAACGCATTTATTACTCAGGCACTAAATGACAGCTACCATAACATAGCCCTAATGAATACAAAATTACTTAAATACATAAGGCTGTTATCCAAAACCAAATGGATCCAGATATCTTAGCCTCTCAAGAAGGGGCTTGTGCTATAGTTAAAACAGAATGTTGTACCTATATACCTGATGAAGCAAGTAAGGTCTCCTCTCTTTTAGCCCTTAGGAATAGTCAGATTCAAGCCTTATCTGCTCCCACCACTAGGTTTAGTTTCTATAACGTGTTCAGTTGGTTACCTGCAGGAATTGGTTCCTGGTTGAGACATCCTCAAACAGGGCTTTTAGCTTTTCTAATAATTCTAACATTTGTGTTTCTTAAATGTGTCATTTCCTTGTGCAACTGAATATTAATGCAAATATTACCAAACATTTTTACTTATTTGGAACTTTCAGAACATCTTCCTCCTCTGAAGCAAGTACCCATCTCTCTGAGCCGAATCAACATTATCTACACATCATGAGTCAACGTTTCCATCAAACCACCCTGTAACTACTATGCCCCATCTCAGAAGGAAGTAGTCAGATGGAACACTGCCCAAATTCCCAAGACTGGAGCTGTATATTTAATCAGGGGGAATTTTTAGTACTAGAGAAGCCCAATATAGCTTAAATTTTAAGGCATTGTACTGAAACTTAATTAGAAAAAAGTCAATATGTCTTCCTTACCTGAACAAGAGACAGGCAGAGCTAACCAGGTTTAGTTCCACCAAAAATGTATAACTATGTGATTCCTCATCTTTACTGGCATCAGTAATTATATGTACCTGCACATCAGTACCACTCCCATTCTTATCATTCCAAGATTATCCAGCCCCAGGTACCATGCATACTTTAAGATTAACTAATTTTTCCAGACCCTCCTTAGGGATTTCGCACTGATAATTAACTTTCTTTGTTTCAACTGGTTTTAAAAACTGTAAGAAAAACCCTTAAGGGAGACACTGATTTGATATTAAATTTCTCCAGTTTCCCACCAGCAAATAAAGCCACTTTCCCTTCTTAGTCTAGTTAGGTATGTCTGTCTATTCTGCCATGCCAAGCAAAGGAAACTAGCCAAGTACCACCCTGATTCCTCTTCAATAACAGTGAAGCAAGAAGTAGTGGTGTATAGTGTGTTCAGGAAGACATGTCTGCTCTGCAGGAAGGGGAGGAGCTGAATGTCCCTGGGAGGTGCTCCCAGGGACAGCATTAGCAATGCCACTGGGGATTCAAGGGCAGCTCCACACCCAGCACTAAGCCAGGATCCCAGTGTTGTGAGGCAGGTGAGTGTATCCTGGGCCACAGGGGAGCAGGGATTCAGAGAAGGGGGCAGGCCTGGGGGATGGACACCAGAGAGGGAGCAACGAAGTTGTCAGAGGCAAGGACTGTGGTGAACAGTCTCTTTTTAACCTTTAATTAACTATGTGGAATTTGTTTTAGTGACAATCAAGTTTTTCAGTGGCCCAGGGACTTCAATGTGGTTTCACCCACTTCTGATCAAATTTTAAGGAAGTGTGGAGAAAAATCAATAAATCTAAAACCAAACACCAAAGTAAGGAAGATAAATACAAATACTTTTCTGAATTTTTTTGATCCTGTGCCATGATAAATATCTATTGTTTAGAAATAAAGGGTTCCAAGAGATGTATCTCTATTTGTGTTTATGCCCACACCAAAGTAAGAAAGAAGATGAGTATAGTTACCATCCTTCCCTGTATCACTGAAATGGTGGGGGTTGAAGCAACAAGCCCCAGCTGTGAGAGGAGACCTGTAATCCAGCCCACACGTTGTGAAAGCAGATGGAACTCTCATGCCTGCCTTGGTCTTTCCTCAATCTCGATTTACATTAATTTGGAGATGCTTTGTGAAATTAAGGGGAAAAGGAGAAGGCAGCCATGTTTAGGTCCACTGAGAGAAGGAGAATGAAGGAATGAAAATGAAGGATGAGGCTCATAGAAGGCCTAGAATGGGGCAGTGACACACAAACTGATATCAAAAGGTTAGTCTTTTGGAAACAAAAGCAGATTTCTAATTATATATTACAATCATATAGAATAGTAGAGGGAATAGTACAATGAATTCCATGTACCAAAACAACTTCTATGATTAAGAATTAATTGTCTTCTGTGATAATCAGGGTGGGCTAAACATTCGCTATATTAGAAACCA